>JAMWET010004410.1:202500-210000 GCA_024036415.1 Prochilodus magdalenae
TTGCCTTAAAGTCCTGTGACCATGAGGTGGCTCAGGTGTTTTCCGCCCAGCCCTCAGGATCAGCTCAGCTGGAGAACTCGTTTGTGCTGTTGGGTATCGGTGGAGAGTTATTAGCCATTAGTATTGCTTATTGGTGATGCCGTTACGTAGACAGTCCAACCTTCCATCTCCGTAACTAATGGTTAATGATTATTGTCTGCTCTTGGCCATACTCTCAGCCCAGTAACTCAGAACTCTCCAGCGATACCCAACAGCACTATCAACACAAACACTAGCATGCTCTTCTTACCTGCTCGTCTTGTCTAAGTTAACTGCTGCCAGGCAAACCTGAATCCTTGCATCGACCTCTCCACCGCTTTCGCTCCCGTTTATGGATAGCAGCATTAAAACCGTGTGTACGTTTGTGTTTTCTGAGCGGCTCGTTTTAAACGAGCTGTTTCTTTGTAATTTGCTCGTATCCCGGGATCGGTTTGCTTATTCAGCGGGGAGGAAAGCGCTCTGTAATTGGCCATTGTCACTTAAAATACCTGTTTGGTAGTTCAGCGTGTCTTCCTTTGGGGCCCAGGCTGGAACATGGCCATTTCATGTTGAAATCAACTTAATGAGGTCCTTTCAGGCTCGTCTTGCCTCCCTGACACCAAAGCTAGTGTAGCTTCATGTGGTTAATTGTAGCTTGCTAATGTTAGGAAAGCTCGTCTCGAATGAAACCGGTTAGGAATTTGAAAGTGTGGTCAAGTACCTTCCGTGATGCACAGTACGAGATTCATTAGTGGAAATTCCTGGCTCTTTTTTCTGCAGTCTAGTGTAGTTGGTGGTTTATTTCTCTCCTGGCCAGAACTGCTGATGACTACTGCGTTCCCGGTCTACTGTATACTTGCCAGTGCGGTAAAGATACATCTGCGAAGCAAGCATTGCTGTGCAAAAGTCAGAGGCCACCCTTTACAAGTCAAAAATAAGAGTCTCCCTAACTGGAGTTCAACTATTAATTAAACGATACAGTGTTAATGACCCCTAACAACCACCTGGAAGACCTAGTGGACCTACCAACACTACACCCTTTAGATAAACAGCACTCGAAGCTTTCATCCTTATGAGAGGGAGGAGTACATCAAGCTGCTTCAGATCCGAGAACATTCCCAGGTGTTTCTGTCCATCCTTCTTCCACTGTGACGAGACTCACCTCAACACTACGGAAGTCTGAAAGGAGGTGTAGCTGTTCAGGAAGCTCCTCACCGAGAAAAGGAGACACACACACCAAACATAAAAGCTGCTGGTGTTATCAGAACAATGGACTGACCACCTCAGTGTCCAGAACCTCAACACCACCTAGTGTGTTTGGGGTTATAAGGAAATCCTGCACAGGCTAAATCCTGATAGCTGGCCGCTGTGGCTGTGTGTGATGTGCTGTGTGGAGGTGTTGTTAAAGTTTCCTGAAACCACATTCGTTTTTCCTCTCATTTCTTCCGGTAGCTTGTCCTCCAGGGGCACTTTGTTTGCAGGCTGCCATTTGCAGTCTAATGTAACCTTTTGATTCTGTTATGAGGATATTGATAAACCCGTTTAAGTCCGGAGGTGGGGGTTGGGGGGAGTCGGCAGTTATGGGGAGTTTACCCACTAAATGTCAGTTGCCTACACAATGTACAGTCTCGTTTATGATATTTGGCAGACGGTTTTATCCAGAGCAACTTCCGATTCAATCATTTCTTACAGCAGCAGGTGAATGTAGCGTTAGGAGTCTTGCCCAGAGACTCTTATTAGTAAAGGGTAGGGTGCTTGCCTAAACCCCATCTACAGCATGGGAGGATAAGGTGTAGGACAGGTGATGCTGCGTTCAGGTTTGTGGCATACGGGCAGACGGGAAACACAATAGAAGGGAACCAGCCTTGTGCTGCCATCCCCTAGCCAAACAGGATGTCTGAAGTGCCTTTGAGCAACGTGCCTAACCTCCAACTGCCCGGGCGCAGTGGATAGTGCGACTGTGCTCACTGCCCCCTAGTGTGCGTATGTTCATTTGGGCGGATGTGCAGATGGGTGAAGGTAGCATTAGGAGTCTTGCCCAAGGACTGTTATTGGTGTGGGATAGGAGGCTTTGTTCAAACCACATCTACAGCATGGAAGGCTGAGACACAAGACAAGCGATGCTGCGTTCGCAAGCTTGTGGCAAATGGACTGATGGCAAACCGGATATTGCATCGGTCTCAAAGGAGCCACAAAGGAAAATTCTACCACTGTAAGCAGCTGGAGGTTCGGGAACCAGCCTTGAGACAAGACGGTCGCTGGCCCAACAGGCCCCCCAGCTGAACAGGATCGCTTAAGGGCACTTCAGACATCCTGTTGAGCTGGAGGTTTGGGAACCAGCCTTGAGACAAGACGGTCGCTGGCCCAACAGGCCCCCCAGCTCAACAGGGATGTCTGAAGTGCCCTTAAGCGATGTGCCTATCACCCAATTGCTAGGGCTACTTGATAGGGCGATTGTGCTCACTTGCCCCATAGTGTGTGTATGTTCACTGGAGTGTACGTTGGTGGATGTGCAGGTGGGTGAAGGTAGCATTAGGTGTCTGGCCCAAGGACTCTTACTGGTGTGCGGTAGGATGTTTGCCTAAACCACGGCTACAGCATGGGAGGCATTACCCATTATGCTTTACCAATCAACCAACTTCCTAACGATGGTCGTGAATGGAGAGGGAAGAGTTGGATCTACCGCGGCTCAACTGTATTTTCACTGTTGTGCAGCGCCGGCTGTGGCGGCGAGCACTCTTGCTGCAGCTCGAGTAACGTCAGGAACATTTGCATAGCGCACGGCAGCTACAGAGGAGGGAAGGGCGCTAGGTCAGGGCCCTACTCTCGCAGAGGGCTTTATGTAAGTGCGGAGCACAAGCTGTGCTGTGAGTCAGCAGGGTAATTGGAGACCGTGGGTGACACAAGGGCCCAATCTTACACGGGGAGAGAGCTGGATTGCTCATTTTTCATACGTGGGCACAGGATGTTGGTACTGTTTTTGGAGCCGCTAAAAGAAACGTTAACGGTTGCGCTGCAGACGCTTGGGGCCAGATCTCACACTGTGCAGTTCTAGGATTGGGTATTGTTATAAAAGAAGCTGAGAATTACAGTATGTGACAAATTGCGCCGGCTTGATGATTGACAGCTTTGAAATTGTAGCTAAGAGAAGTTAACTTTGCCAGATGACCTTGAAAGACTAGCGATATTAGCATGGCTGTGCCACAGCAGGTGCTCAGGGGTGAATAGCGTGGCGTTCCATTCTGGGTTTGGACAGTGTTATAAAAGATGTTCCCGGCTATGGTATGTGGTAAATGATGCGGAGTTGATATCTGGAGTTTTTGGGTTATATCAGTGAATCGTTAGCGGTTGACCTAGCACGTTAGCACTGCTCAATCACCTGTAGTGATTTTCGTTCATAGCTAGGCACCGAATTAAATGATGTTGTCTGGGGTTCCGGTGCACTGAGTTTCTTTCTCTCTTGTTATTTTTTGCCACAGGTCTGACAGGAGATGCAGTCGACCTAGAAAAGAGAAGAGAAGTCTTCGGGCAAAACCTTATACCTCCAAAGAAGCCAAAAACTTTCTTACAGTTAGTGTGGGAAGCGCTACAAGATGTGACCCTTATCATCCTCGAAATCGCAGCCTTGATCTCCTTGGGACTCTCATTTTATCAGCCGCCCGGAGAGGGCAGTGAATGTAAGTATTGCCACCAATCTTCTCCACTCTGTCCAGCTTCAATAACCGTGCCCTGAAAACAGCAGTGGCATGACTCCACCATCCCAGGGTGTGAGGATTAAGCACTTTCCCCCATTTTCTGAAAACTCTACTGTAGTTTTGCCCAACTTTGAGATGGGAATGAGTTTACCCCTCTTCTAATTTATCTTGCAGGCTGAATAACTGCCAGAAGTGTCAGTTAAGCTAAATAACTGAGGTGATGGATGTGTTGGGCGGTGAAGACAATATTGCAGTATCTGCATATAAAGATGAACAGTCACTTGTGTTATGTATTCAGATCTTAACAATCTCAGTTCTGACCTGCGCTAGTTTTGCTGGCTAGAACCTCAGTAGCTGGACTGAAGAGATACGGTGTACAGGAAAAGCCCCGGCGGACGCCTCTCTGAAGAAGATAGCTAATGGCTGAGGGTGGGCATACATGGTACCAAGACCAAACCAATCCAGAATGTCTTAAAGTGGATAACATAGTTCCATTTGATAGACTGGAGTCCTGACGTCTTCTAATCAGGACCTCGGTCCCAATCATCCAGTCCTGGATTTTGTAATCACTGTTTGCTAACTGAGCTATGTATGTGACTGATTAGCCGCCATTGCGAACAGTAATTACCAAATCCTGGCCTGGAAACTGGATTCAAGGTCCAGCCTGGAAGACCTTTGGCCTCCAAGGCAATTACCACAGAATGTTGAAGAGACGGTGCAGATTATACCTCACCTGTCCCCCTGGGTCAGGATGTATTAGGTTCAGCAACACTTCACTTCATATTTACACGTCTATTTGAGGAAGTGAAATTGGACGATGTGATGACGTTTCTGAAGGGTCTCTGTTATTTTATAAATATTAGAATAATACTTGACTAATAAAGCCGGAGGTGTAGCACTGAGGTTCCCTTCCATTGGCTGAGCAGACATGGAAACAGTGGAGTACAGAAATTAATGGCCAACCAGACGGAGCCTGGGCCTTGTTATGTGGAAATTGCGATACAGCGGTGTTAATCTCACGTTTAGGGCTTTACGTTTAGGCTACAGCGCCACCTGCTGGCTGGGCTGCTTTTGGAGGCATCTGACAGCATGTTCATGTGGACGAAGGCCTGAGTGTTGACTAATTCAAACATAACGATGTACCTTCATATGCACTTCGTCTGGTCACCCTTATCCACCTTATAGGTCCCTCTGTCACATCAGTAGCCCACTGGTGGAGTCTCTATGGGGACAATGTAATAGAACTGCTATCAAGGAATTCCTGTAGCCACTGCAGCAGCTTCAGCACGCACTTCCTTCTGCCTGTTCAGCCCTCGTTAACAAGCATGACTGTGCATTCTGGGCCTCTCTCAGGCGAGGCAGCGTAGTGAGGGAATCCATCGAAAGGACGATTTCCAAGGACCCGGAGTTAATGAAGTGTGCACCGGAGAAATAACCTTTAGGTGGAGGCCATACATCAAGCCTCCGGGCCATAAAGCGCATGGCGAAGACAAAGCCATTAAAGCGAGTGTGGAAGAGAATGCTGAGTTAGTAAAATCAATCATCATAACGGTGCGGAATTCAATTACACCCAGGAATGGAAAATGATTGTTAATTTGAATGCATTCCAAGTGACGGGAGCTTGGGAGCCCTGCATACCGGAAGACGAGAGTCACAAACTTATTTGCAGAAGAGTTTAAAGGATGTTGGAATGAAGTTGGGAAACATTCTTCGAAGAAGGCAACCTGAGGATGAACGTCCAGTTGGCCATGCCTGTTTTGGTGGGGCATTCATGACCACTGTTAAGGCCCAGGTTGCCTTCTGAGGGCCAGTGCCACTGCGGAGGTCACTGGCCTCTGAACTCATCTGTTCACTCTGTATATTGTGAAACTTAAATTTCATTTTAGAAGCTCTGACCTCCAAATCTGACTTCTGCCTTTAACTCATTTGCACAGTGAAACACCCACATACACACACACACACACACACACACACACACACTAGGGGGCAGTGAGCACACTTGCCCGGAGCAGTGAGCAGCTCTGTTCAGGGCGCCTGAGGAGCGATTCAGAGGCTCAAACCGGCAACTTTCAGCCCACGAATGCCCCACCCAGCCTACATGCCAGAGGGAGCATCTCTCTCCCTGAAAAACCACTGCCTGAAATGCATTGTGGGAATTTCAGCCCTTTTCTCTGTTACAAGGTGACATCATCTCGTAACGCCATCCTTATTTCCCGCCTACCGGCAAACTCAGCCTGTCCACACTCAGCGCCCAGCAACGTACGGGTGGGCATACACATTTACCACTACCACTTTCAACAACTGTGCACCAAGGAAGAGCCAACCAAGCACCACAGGCTGTTGGGGAGGCGGGGCTTAAAGACACATGAGCTCTATGTTTTGGGAAAATTGAAGCATGTAAATCTATTCTAGCAGAACCCCAACCCCACAATTTCTAGCCCTGATAATAAGCATAATGCATAATAAGTCTACTGTATTTATATCTGGCAAACGATGACCACCATAAAACTTTTATGTTAATAAGTAGAATATGAAATATTTTATGATTTGAATTAGAAGAATTTGAATTTGAATTTTATGATTTGAATTAGAAGAAGGTTATGTTTATATTCACAGGATTGTTGAATAAAACACTACATTTTTACAATGTTTATATACAGATTGAGCATCAAATCTAAAAAAAAAAATTAGTATGCACCTAACTCTAAACTTACATTAAAATAAACATATAATAAATCAAATAAATGGAATAATGAAAGAATAATAATATCTCTGACTTCTAATGGTTAAAGAAGTGCTTTACCATAAAATTAAACCTTAGTGTCATTTTAGCTAATAACAAGTACAGAGTCAAATAAAACAACGTTCCTGCAGGACCACGGTGCAACACATACACAACACATATAACACAATAATATAATGTATACAATACAGACTATAGAGAGCAGTAAACACAGAAGACAGACTGTACACGAAACAGGACACAGTACAAATACAGTACACGGTACCGGGAATATGTAGAGGTGTGCAAAGCAGGATGTGACATTAGCGGATAGCCTAGCATATATGACCATAGCAGTCACTGGGGTACTAACCAGAACACCAGTAATGGAATACAGTATTTGGCTGATGCAGTATTCAAGCAGCCGGTATTATTAAGGAATCACAATTGCAAATATGCAAGTAGTCAGACATATACGTATATTAACTTATTAAGTTATTATATTCAACAATAATAACTTGAATATTAGCTTTTAGCCAATTCTAGCTTGGAATACTGCGTTATGCCAAACCCCTCCTACTAAATTCTGTACGTTTCTAGCATTTGTATTGCATTTAGCCGTATGTATCCGTAGACTCTATGTTCAAAGGTTATTGATATCAGATGAATAATAAAGTGTTTAAGCAAGGGGGAGGGGGTTGGTTTGTTTTGTCCCAGTGGCCCCACCACCCCCATCTTATGTGTTTTGGCTGTAAAAGCCTGCAGGCTGTGAGTGACTGGATCCATAGATTGGGAGGAGGTGCTACAGGGCAGGGAATGTTTCGTTCCATGTGTGGGAAATGGCTCCAGAGCAGATGTTAATGATTGGCTAAAAGGAGGGACTGCATGTGGGCGTGGCCAAAGACCATAGTGTGAAGGAAGTAGCTGAATCTGCAGGTGTGTGGAAGCGTACGGTCATACGGGTCTACCAGCAGTGGATACAATCCCAGTCTACAGGGAATTCTCCTTGGAACTGTGCCACGGAAGGCATCCACCAAATCTGGAACACCTGACCAGTTCTTTGAT
>JAMWET010004410.1:215000-245553 GCA_024036415.1 Prochilodus magdalenae
AAATATGAATGCCTCCTGCCAGCTTGCTGACTGTACCCGGACTAATAACAGTGGCGTGCAGGTTTAGTCTCTGCTGTGTTATATTGTATGCAGCAGCGGCGGGATCGTTGTCACAGTAGCGTATGTGGCCGTTCGAACTAATAAGACAGCATTATTGCTCTCGTGCTTTCATCGTCTTTCACGCCTGGCTGTGAGTCGCTGTTTAATTGTGACTGTTAGTTAACCATGCGGAGCTGAACAAAATTGCTGCTCTGCAGCCCATCGGCTCTCCTGTAGTGCCTGTGCTTTACAAGGTAGACCTTTCAGTACGGGAATTCAGCAGGCAAGCTAAACTCCAGCAGGACAGCCATCATGTCTAGATCACGGATGCGCAGCTTCACACTGAGGAGAAGAAAACAATTATTGAATTTGCTTGATTAAAACGCGCACGACATTTCCAGAAATAAGAAATATACACTCATCATCGAGACGAACAGATGCACCCAGAAGGAATCAACCCACAGGACCGAAACTTGGGTAGGTTTGACATCGTGAGACATGCAACTGATACAAGTGCACGCGACGCAAGCAAGGGTGGTTCTTATCTCTGTACCTGACTGACCCAGCAGCCACCATTACAGACCTCCAACGAGCAGCGGTGTCCTCCATCCTGTTAGTGCAGCACCGTTGGCAGACGGCTGCACCACGCAGGACTACATGCACACAGACTGTTACCACGACTGTCCTTAACACCACGTCACCATCACCAAAGACTGCAGTGGTGTCGTACCAGACTGTCATGGAGTGACTCAGAATGGCAGCGGGTCATCTTCAGTGACGAGTCCCCTTTAGTCTTGGTGGAGACGCCCAACGAATCCGTGTGTGGAGGCACCGTGGTCAGCACCAAGATGAACGGTCTGTTGTCACGCGTCCAGAAGACCTGGTGTCCCTCCACCTCCACCCCTACCGCACCATCTGCAGGAACTGTGTGAGGATGTTCAAGCTGCATGGGATGGATTATCACAGGACGCCATTAGGAACCTCATTAGAGGTGGAGGAATATCACACTGTGTTCATCAGGAGTAGATGTGGTGTATCAGGATATGGACTGGTTCAGACTCGGGTGGAGCTGTTCAGTGTAAGACTGTAGAGTCTTTAAGATCACCAGCTACATCCATTTTGATGGGGGTGTCAGAACTTTTGACTGGTACTGTGCCACTTTCTTCCCACCCTACCTTTTCACTACGTTGTATTACCTTTATAGGGCTTTAATAAGTTGATGTTGTTGGTTCATCTTTAAAACAGTGTCCTGTCGACCATGATATATGACAGAGTATCACAATAAGTGTCCTAATTAGACCGAATATACCACCACTGTCTCACTTACAGCTAACAGCGTCCACCACGTTTCTCCTCTCAGCGACCTCGTTAACCCATTTACAGAGCCGCATTAGGGCCTCGTGTGTGTGTGTGTGTGTGTGTGTGTGTGTGTATGTGTGTGTGTGTGTGTATGTATGTGTATGTGTGGGTGTGTGTGTGTGTATGTGTGTGTATGTGTGTGTGTGTGTGTGTATATGTGTGTGTGTGTGTGTGTGTGTGTGTGTGTGTGTGTGTGTGTGTGTATGTGTGTGTGTGTGTGTGTGTGTGTGTGTGTGTGTGTGTGTGTGTGTGTGTGTTGTTCTCCTGCAGCACGCTGGAGGAAGAGCTTACACAGTTATTGCTTATACATGTGGAACTGCCAGACTAATATCCCCCTTATCTGGCCCTATACTTACAGCACATTATATTTATCTATCATCGTCTGTATGTACAGTACATTAGAAAGCTCTGTCTGCCCACTTCTGTTCCGAGAGCTACCTGAGTATATAGCTGTTCTATCCCTGTGTGTGTGTGTGTGTGTGTGTGTGTGAGATTGACCTTTGACTGACAAGTGCAACCAGCAAATGAGCCTCACCAATCTTTTATTGTTGGACTGCGTTGATATATATATATATATGTAATGTGCATATCGTCACTATCCAATGAAAAGCAGGCATTACCAAAATGGCAGCTTTACAAGAGAGGACAAAAACCTAATGTCATTTGAATGCAAGTCAATGGAACCAGACTTTTGACCCAAGCAGTTTTGAGCACTTTCTGTTGGTCCATTCTTAATGAGATCTTCACAGAACATAAACGGCAAGTGCTGTGTTCAAACCATGCATAAAAGTCAAAATCAACAATAATGGAGATACACGTTTTTCATTGGACAGCGAGTCCATTGATGGGGACTTTTTTGGTCTGCACGTTGGAAAGTCCTTCCGTGATGATTTTCATTACAACAATGCGGGCCAGCCTTTCACTCTTCAGCTCATTAATACAGCTCATTAATATTGTGTTTTAATCAGCGTTCTCAAACACGGTAAATATAATGATGCAGCTTGGAAAGTTTCTGCTAGTGCACACGTCACTTTATCTTGTCTTACTGTCTCATTATGCCTGTACAGGGCCCTTATTTTATCATATGTCTGGCGCTCGTCTATTTTATGTTTAGAGTTTATTACGTTAAATACTCTGGTTCCTGTTCTAGTCGTAATCTGTTGATGGATAAGTGTGTATGTGCTGCACGGCGGGTCGGAGAGAACGCTAGTTCACTCCTCCACACGTTTGTACATAGTGAAGTATTGACTATAAAACTACGTGACTTGATCTGACTTGTCATTCAGGGAATTTTCACATATTCCTTGATAAATGCCGGATATTCGGAGACACTAGTCATTCTCGCCTACTGCCTTTCCGTCATGCGTACTATAGAAGTGGGCCATTTTGGACAAGCCACTCTATCAGAGCTACATACGGAGGTGGCCCCAGGGGTCAAACTTAGAAGTGTGTGCCTTTATTAAGTCAGCAGTGCCTTTGGTTATGACTGCAGGAGTAAACAGTATATTCATTTCAGTAATGTTTTATTTGAACCTGACCGTCAGATCACATCATTACTGAGTGACGGTGAGGTGGACTACCGTTTGTCACAAGCGGTGAGGACAACAGTGGCCGCGTCTTCCAACTCGTGCTTCTAGCCTTGCTGCTCATTTACCCATCGTCCTCCCATGAGCACTGACTAGCATAGTCTGCTGAAGGTTCCCTCCAGGGGCTGGAAAATGAATGGACATAGCACTTGTTACTTTTAGCAAGAAGCAGCATGAGTAGGGGCTGAACACACTTCAGCGTATTAAAGTTAACTTTGCTAGTTTAATAGCTGGAAATAGCCCTGGTAATAAGAAACCTCACGTCTCTCCTCAGCTTGTGGGGCTGCAAACGCTGGTGCGGAAGACGAAGGGGAGTCGGAGGCTGGCTGGATCGAAGGAGCTGCTATCTTACTCTCCGTGGTGTGTGTGGTCCTCGTCACCGCCTTCAACGACTGGAGCAAGGAGAAGCAGTTCAGGGGTTTACAGAGCCGCATCGAACAGGAGCAGAAATTCCAAGTGGTGCGTGGGGCACAGGTCATCCAACTTCCTGTGGCTGACATCGTGGTCGGCGACATCGCACAAATTAAATACGGTACGTGTCATTCACTTCATCTGTAGTTGTGCAGCAGTGCAGTTCAGTTAGGGTCAGCAAACGGATGGTGTGTTATCATCATTTAGGGAAAATTACATCATAGATAGATAGATAGATAGATAGATAGATAGATAGATAGATAGATAGATAAGCTAATAAGCTCTCTAGCCAAAATTTAAGGTGGTAGTACCCTCAGGCTCCTGCAGATGGCACTGCATGAGGACGATGGGGCTATAAATCCCTGTGGGGTGTGAGTGACTGGATCCATAGATTGGGAGGAGGTGCTACAGTGCAGGGAATGTCTCGTTCCATGTGTGGAAAATGGCTCCAGAGCAGATGTTAATGACTGGCTAAAAGGAGGGACTGCGTGTGGGTGTGGCCAAAGACCATAGTGTGAAGGAGGTAGCTGAATCTGCAGGTGTATGGAAGCGTACGGTCATACGGGTCTACCAGCAGTGGATACAATCCCAGCCTACAGGGAATTCTCCTCGGAACTGTGCCAGGGAAGGCATCCACCAAATCTGGACCACCTTAGAGTGTGATGTGGCCTACATCCAGAAACTAGTAAGTACATAGTGAACGTGTCATTGCAGTCGCAGACTGTGATGTATTGCCCAGTATGATTTAAGTGTTGGTGGTGTGTTTTGTTTGTTCCAGTATGTTCAGAATCCTCAAGATAAATAAACCCCACCACTTTAAAGAGATGTATTAAACTCCTGTTGGATATTACGAATCAGAAGACAGAAGGCTTAGGATTAGAAATCCCTGACAGAAGGCTGCTGAACTTAGTAAGCGGTATAGAGTCACCATGAAAGTGTGGAGCTCCTCTGTCACCAGCAGTCGAGAGCAGGACTAAGCAAAGCAGAGTTTCTGACCAAGGCGAATCTCAAATCCCCCCATTCTTTCATGCCACCAAAGTGGGCTGTTTCTGATGCGCTGGCGAAGATGTTTCAGGTCGTTATCCATGGTGTCCTGATGGAGTGGGAGGTAGAAAATGTGCAGCCGTTGACAGTGACAGATAGAGCCCGTGGGGGAGAAGACTTGGCAGATTGGAAAAGGGAATCCATCTTGGCTTAAAGTTGATGGGTGGCATTCAGTGGCACACCATTATTTTCGAATCTGAGCGGGAGTGGAGAGAAAAATGATACGTGTGGCGAGCTTAGCGGAAGTAGAAGGGCCATGTGAAGTTCAGCCACTAACTCTGGGGAACTTGGAAGGCAGGAAAGTTCTCGGGCTTATCAGATCCAGCTCTCTGAGTGGCCTCTGGAGAATCTGATTTCGTAGAATGATACAAACCAAAGCTACCATCTTGATGTGGAGGAATAAGAAGCAGAGCTCAGTAGAGTGCAATAACCAGCTCACCAGGCAAAAACCTAGTCCCCTGTGATACGTACCTAACAGCATGCAACACCTCCACCTCCACCAGCACCAGTAACAGCTGTAGCTGGATTGGGCATGGACGGGACAAGGTTCTGGATGTGGCCACATCAATGTTCAGACACTCCTGGTTCCAGATTTGGTGGAGGCCTTCTCTGGCCCAATTCCGAGCTACCGAGACTGGGATTGTATCCACTGCTGGTAGACCCGTATGACCGTACGCTTCCATACACCTGCAGATTCAGCTACTTCCTTCACACTATGGTCTTTGGCCACACCCACATGCTCAGTCCCTCCTTTTAGCCAATCATTAACATCTGCTCTGGAGCCATTTTCCACACATGGAACGAGACATTCCCTGCACTGTAGCACCTCCTCCCAATCTATGGATCCCATCACTCACACCCCACAGGTATTTATACCCCTATCATGCTTGTGCAGCAGCGCCATCTGCAGGAGCCTGGAGTTACTACCACCTCCAGCAGGCAAGATGACTGATTATTTGTCTGGTGAGCTTCTTTGAAGACTTTTACATTTACATTTATGGCATTTAGCTGACGCTCTTATCCAGAGCGACTTACAAGGTTATTCATATTACAGGTGGGCCAGTGTAGTGTTAGGAGTCTTGCCCAAGGGCTCTTACTGGTGTAGCTCAGCATAGTCACCCAGACTGGGATTCAAACCCCAGTCTCCCACACGTAGAGGTGGCTCCCTGAGTAGTGGTGTTACCCACTGAGCTACACCAACCACTAGATATCGACTTTAGGAATTGGACTTTTCATGTGACTTAGCTTTCTCTCAGATAGTGGAGACTTGCCTGACTCGCAGATTGAGCACTTTGAGCCGCCTGCAGTACCTTCATGTATCTTCTTGTGTCCTCTCCCAGGTGACCTGCTTCCAGCCGATGGGATCTTGATACAAGGCAACGATCTAAAGATTGACGAGAGTTCTCTAACGGGAGAGTCGGATCATGTCCGAAAATCTGCAGACAAGGACCCCATGCTTCTTTCCGGTTAGATCCTTTCCTATTAGTACAGTACATGTCATCGCCCACTCCGTGTCATTTCCTAAAGTCGATATGATGCTGCATTCTCAAAGCATTGTGCACCATGTTTGAAATCTGCACAGACATTAAATGACCATGGTACGAGGCATTCTACGGCTTTATTCATCGTTCTGGATTTGAAATAGAGCACTAGAATCATATTCAAGTCGCTATACACCGTAATCTGCAAAACATTGGCTGTATTACTGAAATCTCCATCATTCCAAACTTTTTACCTGAAGTGGATATGATGTGCGGAACGATTAAGCAATGATCATGTGGCTCATTGGTTGAATGTTTAATTAGCCTGGGCCTAATGCCGTAGACTAAGCTAACGCAGTGCGTGTTTAAGCTGAATGACATCATTACAGGTCGCACATTCTAGAGGTGTCATGTGATATCAGTATGTAAATGGATGATGAAGTGGTGTGACCTCAGGGGATGGTTCGGGAGTGCCCACATCTGTATAAGGTGAGGTGTTATCTGGCAGGCGAGACTGAGCACTGGCCTGCGTACTCAAGGCAAGGCGATGTGAATCATCTGAGTTCAAATGAAGTATGATAGTGTGATGCCTCGACTGGGCAGGTGTGGGGCGAACATGCAGGCCACTCCGAACTCATCAGAATGCCCCTCGAACCTGTTCTGGATCACTTGGGTCCATGGCTTCTGCGCAACACGTGAAATCGACCATGAGCCCGAAACAACGGCACAGTGGCTCATCGGACCACGCCACATGTTGCCCGTCCTCCAGTGTCCAGTTAGCGACCTCACAAGTCCAGATGAGGCACTGTGTCCAGCGTCACACCCTGGTGGGTCTTCTACTCCCATATCCCATGGAAGCTAAAGACCGCGGCACTGACCTGCGATATGCATGTGGGACCTCCTGCGTTGAACGTGGATGTGATTTCTGCCGGAGTTGCCGGTCTGTTCTCATGAACAATTCTAGCCAGACCGCG
This sequence comes from Prochilodus magdalenae, assembly GCA_024036415.1. Classification (NCBI taxonomy): domain Eukaryota; kingdom Metazoa; phylum Chordata; class Actinopteri; order Characiformes; family Prochilodontidae; genus Prochilodus; species Prochilodus magdalenae. The sequence continues at coordinate 221,895 of JAMWET010004410.1, forward strand.
CCGGTCACAATTATTAGCACCCGTGTGCGGCCACTGTGCTGTCCACTATGGGTGGTAATGCTTCCTATGCCGTATTCCCGGTAAACACAGATCGAGAAATGTGAAATGCCCACACAACTCCGGAAATGGAATGTCCAGTCCGTCTGGCACCTGCTATTATGCCTTGGTAATTCCCGTCTCCTTGCAGGGAGCACACTGCCTCACAGAAGAACACCTCACAACTTATTCAGGCGTGGGCATTCCCAAGCCGTCCCCTGAGGGAACACCACTTGATAATCAGTTCACATGACTTTCAGTATGACAGTGGATTTGATTGATAATGTATTTTTTCACACGCCACATTTTTGTAACTGAAGTTAATGCATATTGAATATACAGCGATGGCTGCACTCTTTCTTTACCTCTTGTTCCTCTCGCATAGCATTACTTCCTTCATACCTCCTTCCATAGCGTTGCATCATGCAGTTGTCCTGCTTGTCTCAGCACAGCCCGTGTCGCGTACATTCTGTGCTAGAGATGGTTATTTACCGTATCTGCCCGAGCAGCTCTCATCGTCCTGCTAACATTACTTACTGCACTGTGCATCCTGAATTACCAGGCACCCACGTGATGGAGGGCTCAGGTCGGATGGTGGTCACGGCTGTCGGCGTGAACTCTCAGACCGGGATCATCTTTACCCTGCTCGGTGCCGGCGGAGAAGAGGAAGAGAAGAAAGAGAAGAAAGGTACAGTGTGTAACAGAAGCTTAGTTTCCCCGAAATTCAATAGCAGGCTCTGGTTCATTTGTGCACCTGTACTTCCTGTACCCTGCTCCTGGGTTACTACTTTCCTGCGGAGTTTAGTTCCAACCTGCATCCAATATGCTGCCGCGCCGCCTTACTTACCTAGAATACATCTGTTCCAGCCAATCAGGGACTTGGGAAGAGGCTGATTAGCTGAAGCAGGTGTAGTGAATTGCGGTTGGAACTAAGGTCTGCAGGAACACAGCTCTCCAGGGAGGAGTGTTGGAGATCCCTGGCTTAGATTGTTTTGTTTGCTGAACCCTCAGGAGCCACAGCTGTTCCCAGTGATAACAAAAGCTTGTTGTAATTATATAAATTGCTTCTAGGTGAAGCGGAGATATTCTGTTAAACTTGCAGATTGTAAACCTTAGATATTTAAATATATACACACATTACCAGTCAAAAGTTTAGAAACGCCTCCTTATAGCAGGTTTATGTTGATCTTAAAGCTTTACTGTAGAATAACAGTGAAGACACCAAACTATAAACTAGCCCTCATGGAATTATCCAGTCCACCTTAAAACCCTCCAGAGTAGAGCTGTACAGGAGGGTGGAGCAGCTTCCTTACCCTGCAGTGGAGCTGATAGAACAAGGTTTATTACTAAGCAGGTTTGGAGCGATTCTATTGGTCGGTCCCTCATGAATATTCACTAAGCTGAAAGGAGAACTAGAGCTTTTACACTGTGCAGAAAAAGAGATCAAAGTTTTTACACCACTAAATATATATTAGAGGTGGAGATATGGAGGAGTATCATACTGTGCACATCAGGAGTAGATGTGGGGTATCAGGATATGGACTGGTTCAGACTCTCATCAGGTGGAGCTGTTCAGTGTACCACTGTGGAGTCTTTAAGACCACCTACTACATCTGTTTGGAGGGGTGTGTCCAAACTTTTGACTGGTCGTGTATATAGGTTGTTTTTGCCTGTGCAGTCTTGTAAGAATGACAAAGTGATGATTTTGAAGTCCTGTTACGACAGGGCGAATATAATTTTGCCGAAAAGCGAAGCATCACCTGATGATTGTCATAGTTACGTGATTGGAAGACGACACCTGGACTGGGCTAGATTGTGTAATACTTGTTTCCAATACTTTCTATTTAGTCTTGCAAACCAAATATGCTGCGGTACTTTAAAGAAAAGATGTTCAAATCGACATATTAGCCTGTAGATTGGATTTTGTTAGCAGTAGGTTACTAATAGCTAGCTAACATGCTAACAAGTTGATTGCATGGACACACATGACGACATAGTTTATATGTAACAGGAACTACAAGATAGAAATCACTGAATGCCTGAAAATGTTTAGCGGTTTGCTAATGGGCTACTGTTACCTGTTCCTGGTGCACAATGTGAGGTATCATCATTAGGAAAATTGTTCTGCCTCTGTTCTGATTGCTGTGTGAATGAGGGCTGTCAGAGCACTGAGCACAGAAGTTCGCCAAATCAAGAAATACATGTCTCTGCTTAACCATATGTTCTTGGTACATATCAACAAAGGTAGGTTTGTGTTTTCCTGTTTTCCTGGAGGTAGCAACCTGCACGCTTCATCAGTATGCATATCTAATGGATATGAATATGTATATATGTATATATACTCTCAAAGGCCACTTCATTACCCTGCTCCACCTCGTAGGTGTACAGTCAGAGACGATAGCTCATCTGCTGCTGCACAGTGCAGTGTTGGACTCCTCTAGTCCTTCATCAGTGGTCACAGGACGCTGCCCCATAGGACGATGTCCACAGGATGCTGCCCCATAGGACACTGTTGGCTGGATAGTTCTGGTTGGTGGACGATTCTCAGTCCAGCAGTGTCACTGCAGTGTCCAGCAGCACTGCTGCATCTGATCCACTCACACCAGCACCACACACCACCACCCCTCCAGTGTCCCTGCAGTGCTGAGAATGATCCACCACCCACATACTACCTGTACTGTGGTGGTCCTGTGGGGGTCCTGACCGTTGAAGAACAGGGTAATACAGTATACAGAGAAACAGATGGACTACAGTCTGGACCTGTACACCTACAGAGTGTCCTGTACAGTCAGGGGGGAGGTGAGGAATGAAGTGGCCGGTGAGTGTATGTCTGTGTACAAGAGGGAACTGATTAGCAGTGCAGAGGTGTGCAGTATAAACGGTTCTAGCTACAGTTGTGTGGTGTGCAGTCCAGGATTAGGGGCCTGCAGTAATACAGTTGTCCATATTCTTCTTGGGATTTAGGGATGTTAGGGTTCCTAACAAGGTTCCTCTTTGTTTCCACATGACGATGGTCCGCACAGTGTTTTTACATGGAGTACACCGTCTTGTTTGTCCTTGCCTGACAGACGTAGAGCTTTTTGTCTGTATTAGCTGTCATACCTGTTAGTTATACCTGTGTGCCATGAATATTTGCCAGGCCTTTTCAGGCCTAATCGCTGGACATATTTAGAAGCCGACATGATGGAGCCTAGTGCAAAATAGCCCACGTCCTCTGTGACTGGCCTAACGGTGGCTTGGTATGGTGCCATCTACCAGTTAGCCTAGTTTGAATCAGAGTTAGAACCCTAGGGCTAACCGAGACGAACTGAATTCATTTGCAGACCACTGCTGTATGACATGCAGGCGACACGGGTATCCTCTTAGCCGGTAGGGCCATGTGAATTGCTCATGCTGTCTGTCAGTGCAAGGTCTTATGTTCTTGTTATTCTGCAAACCACAATACAGGTCAGGCAGTGGAGGATGGCCAACAGCTAGCAGGTAGAGTATTCCTCTATGTCCCCCAGATCCCACTTTACCCCAGGGATATCCAGCAGCACAGTGTCCCCCCCTCCTTTAACCCGTTTAATACCCTACTAAACTCCCTCTCCCATCCTCAGCCCGGCTTTGATCACAATGATTCCTCACTTAAAAAGAGAAGCTCACCCACTGCATCTTTTTAAGTACACAGATTAAGTGCATTCCATCCATACTCCTGCATAGATGTGCTGATCGATGGGTTGACCGGACCTTATAAACCACTAACTTAACAAACAATCGATTGAGAGGAGCGTTTTACTAATGACTGGATCGTAATACAACCAAATTTTAATCCAAAATGATTTTCCGGTTTGTTTTTAGGTCTGTTTTTAGATTTTGGTATCAGTAGAGAGTATGGCACAACCTAATGCACAGAGGTTTCAGGTAGGAGACGCTTTCAGTGGTGCTCTCATACGACAAGAGCATCAGGAATTTTGCCTGTTTTGCTGTCTGATCTAGCGTATGATGAAAAGCTGATCAGACTAAAGTACAGCCTCGACATGGCGGGGCTAGTTTTAACATGCTAAGCCTACCAAAGTAGCCAATGAGGGATTTCGATAACAGCGTTACCGAACAATAACATGTTATTTAAATGTGTGCTGTCATGTCAGAGTGAAGAAAAAAAAAGCAAAATATGAAAAAATAAAGTAATTCTTAAAAAACTATTTAAAAATATATTTTGAGGGTGTTCTTGTCTTTTGCGGTTTGGTTCGGTTTTGTCGATGAGTAATGTGAATTGAATGTAAATGTAAAGATCTATAGAATCTGAATTCATTCATAATGTGTTATAAGGCATAATAATATCTTATAATACCAGACATAAGCTTGTAATATTACATAAAGCTAGTTATAATTACAGGCATAACACTTTATAAAACAAGAGTATGCGGCTTCATAATGTCAGGTTTCATAATGCACTATAATATCTGTTCATAAGAGCATTATAAGCGTGGATATTGTACTGGGTCAGCTATGACTGCAGAGCAGCATATTCACACTGTATGTCCCGTATTACCAGTTAGACAACCTCACTTCACCCAGAGCCTGTAAAGAACACTTATAATGCTCTATGAGCTATAATGTACAGTACTAAGGTATAATGCATAAGCCTGTGATGGCCTAGTGTACGGTGTTGCATTACATGGTCATTTACAACATTAGGGTCCACAGTGCTCTTATGAGCAGATGTTATACGGTGTTACGAAGCCTGATATTATTAAGTCGCATATTAAATATTATATTATATTAAATATTATGCATGTCATTAGAACTACTTAAGGGACATTCAACAAGCTTAAGCCAAGTACTATAAGGTGTCATATATGCTATATAATGCCTTATAAAGGTGTTCGTAGTGCACCATAAATGCAGGATTAGATTAGATTTTTATGGAAGTTTCCGTTCCTGTTCCATTGGATTATTGTATTGGACGTTTTAGTGCCCGTCAGCCTGTTACTACTAGCCCCACCCATGGACGTGGCATAAGAACTCTACATGTCCTCTTGTTACAGAGATGCATAAATGACAACACATGTGCTAGGCTGTGCAGCCCTCTCTGCTACTATGCTCTACCATAGTGACCACAGTGTCCATTAATCGGCAGACCGCCCTATGTAAAACATACTGTGGATATGAAAAGTGTCATGTGGGTTATGTTATCGTTTCCCTGGTGAATTATTAAAAAGCTATGAACTGCTAGTGGTTCACTGAGAGTGTCTGGGAATTTACACACTGACCACAAACCACCAAGGCCTATTGTAATTAAATGTAGCACGAGTGTTGTAGAGTCGTAGAAATGCGAACGTCTAACACGGTGCAATGTGCAGGGTAGATGGTTGACGCTTTTCTGGTCCAAAAAGATGTGCTTAACATCAACCGCTCCTTATTCTGCTTTTCATAACACCAGCATAATTACTCGATTTCCATAAAAGAGTCTGATTTTTTTGCTGATTAGTTTTTTTTTTTTTTTATTTGATGGTAGATTTACCAAACCAACACTGGTCTGGTGTCTGAAAACTGGTTCTCTGTTGTGCCATTGATCATTGTGTTGTTCTGTGCTTCGGTTATGTTTCGTCATGTTACATGTGAATTTGTCTTATGTTGCATTTTGAATGTTTATTTTTTTTTCCTCATTAATGCCATTCATTCATATGGAATCTCCTTTCGGTTGAAAGCAGCATATTTTAAAACTGTACTAATCATGGTAACGACGCTCTTAACCATGCTGTTTTTTGTTTCACTGTTATCCTTTATTTTTTTTGCCCATTGGTATTCGCTAGACTGCTCCCATCCCTCCTCCCACCCCATCGCAACTATAGCTACAGATGGTGCTGCAGGCGCAAATACCCCTGGTAATACCAGCCTAGTCAATGGTAGGTTGAGAAGACCTCCGTTGTCCCTCCCTCATGGCTCCATCCTCCTCCCTCCCTCTCCTTTCTCTCGTTTTCCCCTCTTTTTTCCCCCCTCTCTTTCTCGCTCTAGCCGTCTCAACAACCCTCCTACTGCATGTCACTTGAAATTTGTGGACTCTTTTTCCTTTTGCTCCTCTGTTATACCCCTCTTTTTCGGTTATGGTGCCTATAGCTGTCTGTGTAAGAAGTGAACTGGAACACATTAACAATCTATTCCAGGATTCAGGAGAGGAGTGCTTGACACTAATCCACAGGTCGTGTAGTCCATTACGGCACACTGTGACAGAAATCTGAAGGAGATTAATCCCATTGCCTGTTGCCTTAAGACAAGCACACACGTTCCTCTATACAGTTCAATTGGACCGCGATCGTTTGCAGCAGGATTCCGAATGCATTAAAAGGAATTACTTTCTAAAATGGCTTCTTCACAAGAATTCCCCCCACATATACGGAACCATATATCTGACTACTCTGTGTGCACACCACCAGGGATCAAATAATCGCTCTTCGGTGGGCTCTGGTGGCCAGCCGAACTGGATTGCATGGTCAAGCAAATTAGATAACTTAGATAATACTTTTATTTCGTATATCATTCCAGTAAGACTCTCATTTTACTGTTAAGGTTCAGTTGGAAACTAAAGGGTCACGACCTTGAAACAGCCAATCAGGATTCTTCGTTCCGGCATGGTAATAGGTAGATCCAGCTGAGCAAGCTCTCTCGTGGGTTAGGACTTCAGAAGCTGAACTAAAAGGACTTAGATGTTACATTAACTACCAACATAACTGGGAAGTGGCAGAGGAACCCATCGTTCACTTTCTGGAAGTTCTAGATACATCAAAGGCTGTGTATACGAGTTAAAGTCTAAGCAGGTTCTAGTTAGTTGTGAGGAATGGAAAACTCTAAAGCCCTATTAACAAATTTAGAGTATTTATTTAAATCTAAATATAATAGAATGCTAGCTTCGAAATAACATGTTAGCTTCGTCCTAATAGTGGCAGTTTGCCTCTCTAAAGGAATGAGTATAATGAAAGAAAATAAATTTCAGTACTGATTTGCATAAAATCAAGAAGAGCTGGACTTCAGCACAGAGCTCTCGACACGTAGCATCTCATTTAGGTTAATGTCTTTCAGCTGTTGGGAGGCTTTGTAGCTGGAGGTGTGCACCCAGGGTCGAAGACCTGCTTCTTCTTTCTGTCATATCTGTATATCTGTATTGTATTTTAAGCATACATAATCATTATAGGTATAAATTCTAGGAAAATAAACAATAATTATTCAAAAATCAAAAATTATAGAGATTTAAGTCGGCTTCTTTAGCTTCGGAGTAAAGGCGACTTAGCTTTGTGTTTGGCTTAAATAATGCCCAGGCCACAAATGGACATAATGTGAGCTAATACAGTAGTAGCCTTCTTAAAGCCTGAATACTATCTGTAGCTCAGTCCGTGCTTATAGACAGCCAGTATCATTAACCACGTAATTAAATCTGCTTAGCTTTTCCACAAGATTTAGCTATTAGATTAGCCATTTGATTAGCTATGCTGTTAGCACAGTGCTAATGTATAGGCTTCTGCTACTCGTTAGCCGTGTTAGCCTCTAGAAAAGCCTTTGACACGCATGGCTGAGACTGCATTTTGGGGTAAGTGGAACATTTTGGAAACCTGGACGATTTAAAGTTTCTTTTTTACTTGCAGATTTAGTTTTTAGTTTTAAAAACTTGTATAGCTTCAGGTCCCTTTGTAATGCTCCGAGGACTGTCCACAAAGGGCCCTGCGGATCTTTATATCAGTTCATTTAAAACCCACCTGATAACACATGGTTGTGATTTGGCAGTGAATCCCAAATGAAACTGATGTACCAAAGCACGGTGCCACCTTCCTGACCCAAACGATGTAGAGGTCCGAGTTCTGTGGTACCCGGCTGAACACAGCCATCACCACGTTGTTCGTTCTGAGACTGCCCCCTGACTGTGATTGGTCATAGTTACCACACTGTTTGTACTGAGACCGCCTCCACCCCACCAACAGACTAGTTAGTGCTATTCACCAAATTCTCTGTTCTGATACCTCCCCCTGACTGTGATTGGTTCGGAGACCGCCCCCTGACTGTGATTGGTTCGGAGACCGCCCCCTGACTGTGATTGGTCATGTTCACAGTATTGTTAGTACTGAGACCTCCCCCTGACTGTAATTGGTCCTGTTCACAGTATTGTTAGTACTGAGACCTCCCCCTGACTGTGATTGGTTCTGAGACCTCCCCCTGACTGTGATTGGTCCTGTTCACAGTATTGTTAGTATTGAGACCTTCCCCTGACTGTAATTGGTCCTAGTCACAGTATTGTTAGTACTGAGACCTCCCCCTGACTGTGATTGGTTCTGAGACCTCCCCCTGACTGTAATTGGTCCTGTTCACAGTATTGTTAGTACTGAGACAGCCCCCTGACTGTAATTGGTCCTAGTCACAGTATTGTTAGTACTGAGACCGCCCCCTGACTGTGATTGGTCATGTTCACAGTATTGTTAGTATTGAGACCGCCCACTGACTGTGATTGGTCATGTTCACAGTATTGTTAGTATTGAGACCGCCCCCTGACTGTGATTGGTCCTAGTCACAGTATTGTTAGTATTGAGACCTCCCCCTGACTGTGATTGGTCATGTTCACAGTATTGTTAGTATTGAGACCGCCCCCTGACTGTGATTGGTCATGTTCACAGTATTGTTAGTATTGAGACCGCCCCCTGACTGTGATTGGTCATGTTCACAGTATTGTTGGTATTGAGACCTCCCCCTGACTGTGATTGGTCCTAGTCACAGTATTGTTAGTATTGAGACCGCCCCCTGACTGTGATTGGTCATGTTCACAGTATTGTTAGTATTGAGACCGCCCCCTGACTGTAATTGGTCCTAGTCACAGTATTGTTAGTACTGAGACCGCCCCCTGACTGTGATTGGTCATGTTCACAGTATTGTTAGTACTGAGACCGCCCCCTGACTGTGATTGGTCATGTTCACAGTATTGTTAGTATTGAGACCGCCCACTGACTGTGATTGGTCATGTTCACAGTATTGTTAGTATTGAGACCGCCCCCTGACTGTAATTGGTCCTAGTCACAGTATTGTTAGTACTGAGACCGCCCCCTGACTGTGATTGGTCATGTTCACAGTATTGTTAGTATTGAGACCGCCCCCTGACTGTAATTGGTCCTAGTCACAGTATTGTTAGTACTGAGACCGCCCCCTGACTGTGATTGGTCATGTTCACAGTATTGTTAGTATTGAGACCGCCCACTGACTGTGATTGGTCCTAGTCACAGTATTGTTAGTATTGAGACCTCCCCCTGACTGTGATTGGTCATGTTCACAGTATTGTTAGTATTGAGACCTTCCCCTGACTGTGATTGGTCCTAGTCACAGTATTGTTAGTATTGAGACCTCCCCCTGACTGTGATTGGTCCTAGTCACAGTATTGTTAGTACTGAGACCGCCCCCTGACTGTGATTGGTCCTAGTCACAGTATTGTTAGTACTGAGACCGCCCCCTGACTGTGATTGGTCCTAGTCACAGTATTGTTAGTACTGAGACCGCCCCCTGACTGTGATTGGTCATGTTCACAGTATTGTTAGTATTGAGACCTCCCCCTGACTGTGATTGGTCCTAGTCAGAGTATTGTTAGTACTGAGACCACCCCCTGACTGTGATTGGTCCTAGTCACAGTATTGTTGGTATTGAGACCTCCCCCTGACTGTGATTGGTCCTGTTCACAGTATTGTTAGTATTGAGACCTCCCCCTGACTGTGATTGGTCCTAGTCACAGTATTGTTAGTACTGAGACCGCCCCCGACTGTAATTGGTCCTAGTCACAGTATTGTTGGTATTGAGACCTCCCCCTGACTGTAATTGGTCCTAGTCACAGTATTGTTGGTATTGAGACCTCCCCCTGACTGTGATTGGTCATGTTCACAGTATTGTTAGTATTGAGACCTCCCCCTGACTTTAATTGGTCCTAGTCACAGTATTGTTAGTATTGAGACCTCCCCCTCACTGTAATTGGTCCTGTTTACAGTATTGTTAGTATTGAGACCTCCCCCTGACTGTAATTGGTCCTGTTTACAGTATTGTTAGTATTGAGACCTCCCCCTGACTGTAATTGGTCCTAGTCACAGTATTGTTAGTATTGAGACCTCCCCCTGACTGTAATTGGTCCTAGTCACAGTATTGTTAGTACTGAGACCGCCCCCTGACTGTGATTGGTCCTAGTCACAGTATTGTTAGTACTGAGACCGCCCCCTGACTGTGATTGGTCATGTTCACAGTATTGTTAGTATTGAGACTGCCCCCTGACTGTAATTGGTCCTAGTCACAGTATTGTTAGTACTGAGACCGCCCCCTGACTGTGATTGGTCATGTTCACAGTATTGTTAGTATTGAGACCTCCCCCTGACTGTGATTGGTCCTAGTCACAGTATTGTTAGTACTGAGACCACCCCCTGACTGTGATTGGTCCTAGTCACAGTATTGTTGGTATTGAGACCTCCCCCTGACTGTGATTGGTCCTGTTCACAGTATTGTTAGTACTGAGACCGCCCCCGACTGTAATTGGTCCTAGTCACAGTATTGTTGGTATTGAGACCTCCCCCTGACTGTAATTGGTCCTAGTCACAGTATTGTTGGTATTGAGACCTCCCCCTGACTGTGATTGGTCCTGTTCACAGTATTGTTAGTATTGAGACCTCCCCCTGACTGTAATTGGTCCTAGTCAGAGTATTGTTAGTATTGAGACCTCCCCCTCACTGTAATTGGTCCTAGTCACAGTATTGTTAGTATTGAGACCTCCCCCTGACTGTAATTGGTCCTAGTCACAGTATTGTTAGTATTGAGACCTCCCCCTCACTGTAATTGGTCCTAGTCACAGTATTGTTAGTATTGAGACCGCCCCCTGACTGTAATTGGTCCTAGTCACAGTATTGTTAGTATTGAGCCCTCCCCCTGACTGCGTGTTCAGCGGTAGTATGGTAATTTTGATGAGTTCTTTTCCTGTTGTCTGAAGTGTGCTGCCATATTTAGCCCTCCACCACCTGGTATGAGGTGTGCTCCTGCTTTGTTTGAATGAACACCTGCACTTACACCTGCCCTTTGTGGACTGGGCGCCGCTGTAACGGTGTACGAATATATACAATAGATTTTTCCAACTGCGAAGCCCTTAACAACAGTAACTATAGATGTAGAAAAATGCATTCTCAGCATTCCCAGGTCATAAGGGACATTTTTCCTACTACATGATGACGTTACTCCAAAAGCCTGCTTCCCCCCTGCCATCTGTGGTGTTGCATGCGCATCCTGAAGTCAGTCTCCCCTGCATGTTGTGCGACCGTGTACTGTTGTTCTCTCCCTCGTCGTTTGTGTTCTGTGTATGTTTGTTCTCTTATCCCATGGAATATCTGAATGGCTTTCCCTCTTGTCATTGATGTGTCATGATCTTGATCGTTGAGGAGCAGCTCCCATTACTTCTAACCGTGACACCTGATTAGAGACACCATCACCAAAATGTTTCCCTCATGAGAACATCTGTACCCCGAGGAAGTTCAGATATTCTGTGGCATCTCCATCAAAGCCCTGAAACAGCAAACACTGAGTGCAAGCTAGAGCCTCTTGCCACCGATTTGGTTAACCTATCTGAAATCCTTCTCACGGATGTATATGGGAACTCGTGCTGAGAGCGTAACGAAAGCTCCAGCCGTTGTGCAGAGCACGCACCGGTGTTTATCCAGCGTTTGCACAAACTTAACTTTTCCGGTGCATCCAATAGATTCTTGCTGAGTCATAAGTGCCAGGCATTAGAGCCGCTCACCCAAACCCATACTGTATTTCCTCATTATGAGACAACTGTGTACGTTATGTATGTGACTGTCACTGAGATGTTGATGAAATATTCATTTTCTGTCTTCCTTTTTATTTTGGTTTCACTGTTTACGTCCTGTGATGAATGTTTTATCGTCTGCTTTCTGTTATTTTTGTTCCGTGTCTCGTATGTCTTCATCATAGGTAAAATGCAGGATGGAAATGTGGAGAACAACCAGACCAAAGGTAACCTACTTTCACTTTACCGCCTGGTTTGAGCTCTCACAGTGTTTCTTTTTCTCTCTTTTTCTTTTTTTTTTCTTTTTCCCTCAACGCAGTGCAGATTCCAGCCCCCGTCCATTAAGCCTGACGTCTGTTTGCCGTGTTGTCATTTTTCGTTTCTGGCTGTCTACTGCTTCTTCCGAGTGTCGTGTCAGGGTCTCTTGATTATTTCTCAGTCTCTCTCTCGCTTTCTCTCTCTCTCTCTCTCTCTCTCTCTCTCTCTCTCTCTCTCTCTCGCTTTCTCTCTCTCTCTCTCTTTCTTTGTCTCTCTCTGTCTTTCTCTCACTTTCTGTCTCTCTCTCTCTTTCTCTCTGTCTGTCTCTCTCTCTCTCTTTCTCTCTCTCTCTCTGTCTCTCTCTATCTTTCTCACTTTCTGTCTCTCTCTCTCTCTGTCCCTCTTTCTGTCTCTCTCTCTCCTCTCTCTGTCTCTCTCTCTCTGCCTCTCTGTCTCTCTCTCTCTCTCTCTCTCTCTCTCTCTCTCTCTCTCTCTCTCTCTCTATTTTGAAAGATAGATTCTGTAGTCAGAACCGAACACTGTCATGGTAATACCCTCGATATTCAGAGAAATGAAATGATAGGTCTACCTAACAATAAGCACTTAAGCCAGGTGTAAAATACAGTGCACTCCAGAATTATTGGTACCCTTCATGAAAACAAGCTAAAATCGACATATTAAATAAAACATGTTTAAGTAATATTTATGGGCTGGATATTTCTGTCGTTACACACGTTCTGTTATGGAGCACAGTGTCTTTCTTCCTTCAACAATAATGGCATCAACGGTATTAGGCCCTGATTAACGTCGGAGAACACTTATTGATTAGATTAGAACTATTCTGCCGACACACAGGAATCCAAACCTCTGGATTTAACCCATCCCAACAGCACCCAGCAGCTGGGGGTTAGGCGCCCTGCTCAAAGGCTCTTCAGCACCAGGCTGGTTCCCTAACCTCGAGCCCACGACTGCTGTGTGAGAGATCATGGACTATTTCTTCATGCAGAACTTGTTGGGTCTCTGCTTGTGGAATTCCCTTGTCCGTCCCGGTACCGATTCTCAGTTGGGATTTTTGTGTTCTTGTGCCAATTCCTGTGTGGACTTCGACATGTGTTTAGGGTCATTATCTTGCTGAAAGGTTCACCCATGGTCACCTTACAGCCCTCTGGCTGGGCTAAAATCTCATGCTATTTAGTGGAATCCGTTATGCCAGCGATTTTCACCTGAGCCACTGGATCAGTAGCAGTAAAGCAGCTTGGGTATACCATGCTCTTCACTGTATGCGGACCCTTTATTTGTCTGATGTGACAATGGTGTGCCCAACCTTCCATTTTTGACTCATCTGACCACATCATGCCATATGTAGCCCCAAGAACGTCGTACACAGTTTAGATGCTGTATTTTTTAGCCTGCTCTGTTCAAGGATAGCAAAGGGATTTTAGGAAACAGTCCTAGACAACAATGGAGTTCCTGGAGACTAGAAGCAATAAAAGAGGGATGCTTTTTTCCCCCAAAGATGCAAGTTCCTTGGATTCCATTTTGAATATTCTATATGGGTGGCAACAATCTGGCCCCACTTTTAAAAGGATGCACTATTGTCAAAACACTCTCTTGTAGGAATGGTGTCCGTTCAGAATAAATATATGTATAGTTTATTTTAGATGATTGATTTTTCCAAGCTTCTCGAGGGGTGCCAGTATAATTCTGGAGTTGCTGTACTGTTGGCCAGAGAAACAAAGGCAGCAGAAGCTAATACTCTGCTGCTGTAGCTGAGTCATGAAATAATGGAATATTCAGAAGTTGACATAAGCTTGCATAACGCATTAGATTACATTCTGCTAGCGCAGAGCGTTCCTGCAAAACTGCCTCTTGAGTGAAAAGCAATTTCCTGACACTTTGACGAACATGTTCATCTCGTAGTTGCTAAAGTTCCCGGGAATACGTGCAGCATGTTTTCTATATTATCACACTGGGACTCTGGAAAACCATGACATCCGGTTTGTTCACCATGTGGTGTTGTCGGGATTAGGCTGTTGAGTTTCTAGGGACTGTTTGACAGCGCACTGACTTGTGTTCACCTGTGCGCTCCTTGCTGTAGTGCTTTCAGGTCAGTGAACTTCTTAACTCTGCTTATCCTCTAAGTCTGAGCTGGACCCTGGATATTATCTCTTTATTAAAAATGTCATGTGTATCGGGTGACCTGAAGCCCATATGAACATCACCTACATAGGCATCGCCGTGTTCTTGGTTCTAGGTAATGTAACATTGTGTAAAGATAAGCCAACATTTGGGTTAATGCAGTTTCCCCTGCCATCACCCCTCATAAGCTGAACAAGCCCTGATCCTGCAGCTCTGCAGAGCCGTCGTGTGTCCTATAGTCAAAATCTCTCCCCTCTGACCATTACAGTGAAGAAGCAAGATGGGGCTGCTGCCATGGAGATGCAGCCGCTGAAGAGCGCGGAAGGTGGCGAGACCGACGAGAAAGAGAAAAAGAAAGCCAGTGTCTCCAAAAAAGAGAAGTCCGTCCTACAAGGCAAACTGACGAAGCTGGCTGTGCAGATCGGCAAAGCAGGTATCTCCACCCGAACCGAACTGAGGCCGATGACAGACAGGCAGACAGACAGATAGATGGATAGATACATTGATAGATGGATGGACGGATGGATGGATGGTCGGATGGATGGATGGATGGATGGATGGATGGATGGATGGATGGATGGTCGGATGGATGGATGGATGGATGGATGGATGGATGGATGGATGGATGGATGGACGGATGGATGGATGGTCGGATGGATGGATGGTCGGATGGATGGATGGATGGATGGATGGTCGGATGGATGGATGGATGGATGGATGGTCGGATGGATGGATGGATGGATGGATGGATGGATGGATGGATGGATGGATGGATGGATGGTCGGATGGATGGATGGATGGATGGATGGATGGATGGATGGATGGATGGATGGTCGGATGGATGGATGGATGGATGGATGGTCGGATGGATGGATGGATGGATGGATGGTCGGATGGATGGATGGATGGTCGGATGGATGGATGGATGGATGGATGGAATTTTAGTCCATTACAATTCATTGCAGATCTAAAGACACTCTAACTGTATATCATCTTAATGTTATACTATACACGTCCGTCAAGTTTGGACACACCCCTCTTTTTCTGCACAGTGTAAAAGCTCTAGTTCTCCTTTCAGGTTAGTTTATATTCATGATGGACCGACCAATAGAATCGCTCCAAACCTGCTTAGTAATAAACCTGGTTCTATCAGCTCCACTGCAGGGTAAGGAAGCTGCTCCATCCTCCTGTAAAGCTCCACTCTGGAGGGGTTTAAGGTGGACTGGATAATTCCATTAGCTACAGTAACACACTGAGATACACATGAGGAGAGCCTGCTTTGAGGAGCCGTCTCTAAACTTTTGACTGGTGATGTAGAGCTCAGATTGAGTTCAGTGAATTTGTGATGTGTTGTTTGTTCTCAGGTTTGGTGATGTCTGCCATTACAGTCATCATCCTGGTGCTCTACTTTGCCATTGACAACTTCGTGCTCCAGAAGAGGCAGTGGCTCCCAGAATGTACTCCGGTTTACATTCAGTATTTTGTCAAATTCTTCATCATTGGTGTTACTGTCCTGGTGGTAGCTGTTCCTGAGGGCCTCCCATTGGCTGTCACCATCTCTTTGGCCTACTCTGTTAAGGTATGTTCCCCGCGCTTTGGCACCTACATCTGCGGGACTGATTTAGAGGACATATTGGAGAGGACAGATCTGTTTTGGATGGAAATTAGAGCACGAGATTATAAGCAGGAATCCAAAATTCCTATATATTTAATGCAAATATGACCAATAATAATACTGGAATTATTCCAACATCGCTATACTGTCGGTCTTATGCTTTATTTTCTCCTGCTAATGTTCTGTAGAAAATGATGAAGGACAATAACCTGGTACGTCATCTGGATGCCTGTGAGACCATGGGCAATGCTACGGCTATCTGCTCGGATAAGACTGGCACACTGACCACTAACAGGATGACCGCAGTGCAGTTATACGTGGGAGATGTTCACTACAAAGAAATCCCAGATCCCAGCTCCATCCCTCCCAAATCCCTGGACGTATTGGTCAATGCTATATCGATCAATAGTGCCTACACAACGAAAATTCTGGTAAGAGATCGTTTTGCTGTTGTGCTAGTTGCTTCACAGTGCTTGTGAACGTGATGTGTCATGTTGGCAGCTGCTTATTTTGTCATTTATGTATATATATATATAACAAGCTCACCAGGTGAAAAACGAGTTTCCTGTTACTGAAACGTCCCTGACTTGGTGTAATGTTTGACATTTGGCATTGACTGGACAAGTTTTTTGGATGTAGCCACATCACATGTTCAGACACTGTTCCATCAAAGAATTGGTCAGGTGGTCCAGATTTGGTGGATGCCTTCCCTGGCACAGTTCCGAGGAGAATTCCCTGTAGACTGGGATTGTATCCACTGCTGGTAGACCCGTATGACCGTACGCTTCCATACACCTGCAGATTCAGCTACTTCCTTCACACTATGGTCTTTGGCCACGCCCACCTGCTCAATCACTCCTTTTAGCCAATCATTAACATCTGCCTCGGGAGCCATTTTCCACACATGGAACGAGACATTCCCTGCACTTGTAGCACCTCTTCCCAATCTATGGATCCCGCCACTCACACCCACAGGGGATTTTTAGGACCTGTCATCCTCGTGCAGCGCCACCTGCAGGAGCCTGAAGGTACTACCACCCTAAAACAAGCTAAGGTGACTCATTATTTGTCGAGAAAGCTGAAACTATGAATGCTCAGCTTGGGCTCAATTGACATACCATTGTAGCCAGTGACACCTGGCAGGTCCACCACAGTTGGGCCTCAGCAGGAGATTTAATACCCTCTCAATAAGGCCAACATTGGGTTAATCCTGGAGGGCAAAAAAACCGCTGCCACTCAGAATCTCAGGAAATGGGCTACTTTGAAAACCACCATCTAAAAATATTGGCAAATTGAGTTGTGCATTAATTACGCTGATCCCTCTCTCAGAATCCAATTAGAAAATCAAATACGTATACATTCCATATTAGGAACAAGGAGCTTCGAGCACTAAAAATGCTGAACCCCACAGGTATTTAATAGCCCCATTTCACCCCCGTAACAGCACCATCTGCAGGAGCGAAGCTACTACCCACCTTAAAACAGCCAGGTGACTCATTTTGTCCCAGGGAGCTTGAACTCCCCCTTATGAATGCTCAGCTTGGGCTGAAACTGAAAGGGAGTTTGTTCTCAGAATCAGATTAGAAAATCATACGTGTACATTTCCAAATGAGAAAGAAGCTCAGAGCCTGAAAATGCTAAAACAGAAGTAGCTTGAGGTCCAGCTTAGTTGGCTCCATATATAGACCGGAACCAGCTCTAACATGGGAGATGTCCTACATTTGGCCAGCCCAGCGAAATGAAATAGTGCTAATTGGAATAATCACTTCCCAGCCGATCTGTTTTGCAGTTAGTTTCTTTCCTCCTTTTGGTGGTGTTTTTACATCTTGTATCACCATCTGTGTGGTGTTTTTGTGCATCGCTGTCAGTGTGTGTTTGTAAGTGGTCCATATAAAGAATCTGTAGATGCGAAATGTTGTTATGTCAGTGTCTATTTGTTGCCTGTAATTCGTTCCAGATCTTCAAAAGAGCCTTCGAAGGGTCCGAGTTCGACACGTTTGCTTCCATAAGAATGAAAGACGGCCAATTTCTAGTACATCATTACAGTGTAATCACATCCTACAAACACAGGCTGCATCCTAGCCTGAGCCGGCACCGATCCATAGGGGCTCTTCTGGCACTTAATGCTTGACTTCAGGATTCCGAGCCTGCTGTCCTAAAACCACCAACTCCAAAAGCTGGAAAAGCCTCAAAACGCTTCCTTATTCAGTCAAAAGTTAAGAGACGCTCCTCATAGCAGGTTCTCCTTCTGTTGAGCTTAAAACTATACTATAATATAAAAGTGAAGACAGCAAACTTTATACTAGCCCTCATGGAATTATCAAGTCCACCTTAAAACCCTCCAGAATGGAATTATCCAGTCCACCTTAAAACCCTCCAGAGTGGAATTATCCAGTCCACCTTAAAACCCTCCAGAGTGGAATTATCCAGTCCACCCTAAAACCCTCCAGAATGGAATTATCCAGTCCACCTTAAAACCCTCCAGAGTGGAATTATCCAGTCCACCTTAAAACCCTCCAGAGTGGAATTATCCAGTCCACCTTAAAACCCTCCAGAATGGAATTATCCAGTCCACCTTAAAACCCTCCAGAGTGGAATTATCCAGTCCACCTTAAAACCCTCCAGAGTGGAATTATCCAGTCCACCTTAAAACCCTCCAGAATGGAATTATCCAGTCCACCTTAAAACCCTCCAGAATGGAATTATCCAGTCCAACTTAAAACCCTCCAGAGTGGACCTTTACAGGAGGATGAAGGCTTCTTACCTGCATGGAGATTGATTAGAAAAGGTTATTACTAAGCAGGTTTGGAGCGATTCTATTGGTCGGTCCATCATGAATATTCACTAACCTGAAAGGAGAGCTAGAGCTTTTACACTGTGCAGAAAAAGAGATCAAAGTTTTACACCACTAAATATATATTAGAGGTGGAGATATGGAGGAGTACCATACTGTGTACATCAGGAGTAGATGTGGTGTATCAGGATATGGACTGGTTCAGACTCTCATCAGGTGGAGCTGCTCAGTGTACCACTGTAGAGTCTTTAAGACCACCAGCCACATCCATTTAGAGCGGTGTACCTAAACTTTTGACTGGTACTGTATATACAAGTACACAGTGAAATGACACAACGTTCCGCCAGGTCCATACGAAGCAACATGAAAACACAAAGTGCAGCACAATCCCTTCAATTCAGTTCAACTTATGGTCGTTATGGCATTATGGTCATTATAGCATATGCAGTGATAAAAAAAAATTATATAATAAGTAACGGACAGCGTAAAAACAATCAGACTAATAAACCATATGTGCAGAAGCAGTACACAGTAAGACACGCAGAGTGTGTATGTGTAGTGATGCAGCTTGTCAAGATGCTCTCCACCGTGGAGCTGTAGAAGTTGCAGAGGAGCTGCTGTGGCAGGTTGACGCTCCTCAGCGGAGGCGTTGTTGGACCTTTCTGACAATGCGAGGTGTTTAGCGTCCAAGTAAGATTCTCGACTAAGTAGACACCAAGGAATAAGAAGCTGCTCACCCTTTCCACCATCGTGCCCCGATCTACACAGTATATGCAGTGGAATAAACACAGAGAGCTCACAACCAATGCACTAATACAAAACATATTTAATACTGCACCATGGCTAATGGGCTGCATGGACGTTCCTGATGCCTGATGGTTTCATGTTTACTCTGCTCGACTTTGGAATAACAGTAAGGAGCACCCAAACTTTCATCTGGCTTTGAAAGAGACCGTCCTAATGTCGTCTTTCTAGGTTTCTCTATAGAAGAACCCCCTGGAGAAACTCCCTGCCTTGATGCTACAGATTCAGAGGCTCTGGGAACCGAAAGTAGGTCCTCCAGAGTGTCCCTCCAGCTGTATAGCAACTTGCATAAACCCATCTCCGGAGACAGAGCAGAGAGAGCTTTGATAAGCGCACAAAGGAAGACTTTGTGATATCTATATCATTTCAATTGTCTGCTTAATTCAGACTGAAGGCAGCAGAAGCCTCTTTCACTTCATCTTTGGAGAGCTTCCCGAAGCCTGCGCCGCCTTCCCTGCTGAAATGTTTTTAATGCGGAGTTTATGTAATCGATGTGTGACCGCTCCGCCCCCGGGCGCCACTGTTCTTTTTTATAAACTTTGGCCAGTCTCCTTAACCCTGTCCCACTTCATCTGGGTTTTCCACTCGGTGTGATGGAAAGGAAGTGAATATTCAGTCGCTCCAGCTTCAAAGGGACTGCAATCGATGACTTATTAGCAACCTACTGTGTGCTGCATTCTATAGGCACTTCCATTCACTAAGCTCCTGATCTGTCCCTATCTGCCCCCCCTTACACCACACAGCTTAGAGTTCACCTTGGCCTGCGGACTGCACATATTGTGCATCTGCAATATACAACTCAAAATTTACACAAAGAGTCACGCTGCACACCAGCATAGGATGTGTCGCGGACGTGCGGTGTATGAGTTGGGAAGAAGATATAAAGGAGACCAGGATCAAGAACTGTCATGATAAATTTTGACTGATATGATTCAGTATTCATTGAGCTTACACATACACAGAAGCCTGTCTCTCAGTATGGCTATGGCGCCGGCCGCGTGTTGATAACCCAAACAACGCCAGAGTCTCGGTATATGGAGCTGTAGAGGTTCCTGATGGAGTCCTGTGATAAATCCATTCCCATGCAGCGTGCAAATCCTCACACAGTTCCTGCAGATGGTTGCGGTAGCGGGTTGGAGGTGGAGGGGACACCAGGCCTTCTGGATGTGTGACATAAACCACGTTCATCTTGGTGCTGAGCACGGTTGCCTCCACTAAACGGATTAGTTGGGCGTTCTCCACCAAGGACATTAAAGGGGGACTCGTCACTGGAGAAGGACCCGCTGCCAATTTCTGAGTACACTCCACTGACAGTCTTGGGTACCGGACACCACTGCAGTCTTTGGTGACGGTGACGTGGTTGTGTTAAGGACAGTCGTCGGTAAACGGTCTGTGTGCATGTTAGTCCTGAGTGGTGCAAGCCAGTTCTGTCAATGGTGATGCACTAAACAGGATGACCTCAATCGGAGGGAAACAGACTGCCTCGCTGTTGGGTCATTCCAGGACTGTTGGACTGTGCATCCTCTCTGTGGTTTTGATGTAGGTCTCAAGGATCCTTCATGTTGCTGGTGCAGGTCCTATTCATCCTAACACCACAGCATGCTATGGTGGTAGCCGTAACAGTATCTGGAAATTTCTAACATGGACTTGACGCCAAGTACAGAATTATACACCCACTTAAATATTCACAACTGTGGATTTAATTTAATTGAAAGACAGCCCTTGGGAGTTTAGGGAAACATGGTTTCTACAGTTTATGACCAAAAGGTTCGGTGTTCGCCAGTTCGATGTTAATGCACACCTCGTTAAGATAAGATTCCTAGGATTAGAATTTTTGAGGAATTTATTGCAGGAAATGCTTCTTAACAGAGCGAGGTCATCCAAGGGGTCCACTGACCCTAGGCAGATTAACGTGGGCCATGGTTTTGCATCTAGGTGTTTCGGCAATTACTGTGAATCACATCAGCAGGAAGGTTTTTGAAACACCAGAACCTGGCTGGAGACGTTGCTTCCGTTGTACTCCGATACTCCCGAGCTGTAGTCTGAGCCCCTGCGCAGGACTTCCTGGGCCGTTGCTCTCGAAGTCTGGCCCCAACCACCTGGTTCTGTTCAGTCCTCCAGGGCCTTTAACTGGATGGAGATCAGCTTGAACTCAGATGTGACTTTGAGTTGGCACCATGAAGCTTTTACCGCGAGGTTAGGTTGTACCTACGTCGGAAACCTCGTGTATGGCATGAAGAGGACTGGACATTCTCTAGGTCAGGCCACCAAACAGCCATATTTTTAGCTCTCCTGAGGTCGAGCCAGGAAGGGAGGTGTTTTTAAACCAGGACACAAACACCATTCTTAACACCTTTAGTATTCTCCCAATCTCGTTGGAACAGGCTGAGAATGGTGAAAGGTTCAAGCCCCCCCCTCAGTCCATTTTCCACAGCAGGGTGAGCGATCCATACGATCAGTTGGTGGGGTCATGTCACATCCTGACATTGAAAACATTGCAGAATCAGAAATCAGAACCGATGACGCAGGGTAATTCAGTGGGAATGTAATTCGATGCATAACGCTATGCAAACTATTGCTGCAACCGCATGTACGTTGTATGCAGTGCAGGAATAATTTTGGAACCCAGTTTTAGCGATCACCAGACAAGGAGACCGGGTGCATGAACGCGTTTGTTACGGTTAACAGTTCTGCTTTAAGGAGAGCTAACGTGAAGCTCACGCCAATAATAGGGAGAATGTCTTCGTGAGCTCATTTGGTACACGGGGTCAATCGAACCAGTATACTTCACCTGAAAGTGGGTCAAGGGAAAGGGCAGTGACATATCAGCTTACTTGCTTTACTTAATTGGTGGCTCCCCAGGACTTGCTGAGCTACGTCAACTGAATTCGTTACACCCACTGTGCACAGAGGTCTCAAACAGCGGTTTACGGTCGCTGGAGGCACAGTTGTGTTGCATATCATTGAAATCGCCAGTAATTGGCAGACCCGCCTCTCCTCCTCCTCCGACGAGCAGTAGTCGTTGTGATGCAGCGTACGCAAGTGCGAATTGCTTTGCGATGGACTACACTCTGAGTCAGAAAGCCTGGATAAAACGTGAGTGCTGGTCGTGTCCAGCTGACTGTACCCACATTATTTATCCCACATAGCCGGCTGGCACCAGTAATAAAAAGGATTTAAGTGGACTTGAAATTCTGTATTAAGCTAATGAGTGTATGATCGCGCGGGCTAAAATAATGATTTGCTAAAAATAGCTAGCGATGCATGCCAAAGCGTGTGCAAGTATACAGTGTTTGTTTCAAACCAGCAAATGTTATGGTGGGGTCGGGGGGTCTTTTCAAACTACCCCCGTTCTCGAGGTGAAGTATCCCTCCCCCATGTAGCCGGAATCGTGTCATGTGCGTTGGACTGAGCCGCTTGTCCGGCTGAAGCCAGCACCATGTGGCCGCAGGCACCGCAAAAACTCTGAGATGCTCTGGCTAGCCCTTCGTCGTCGCCACCTCGTCCAAACAGAGGGCTGTCGCTTTGAGTACGGCAAAGGGAGCGCGGAATCCAAGAGTGCCATGACAATGACCTTATTG
Organism: Prochilodus magdalenae; assembly: GCA_024036415.1. Taxonomy (NCBI): domain Eukaryota; kingdom Metazoa; phylum Chordata; class Actinopteri; order Characiformes; family Prochilodontidae; genus Prochilodus; species Prochilodus magdalenae. The sequence goes on from JAMWET010004410.1 coordinate 244,907, forward strand.
GGACACGGAAGGATGACCGTTGTTGTTGGGGCCCCGCGGCTGGACCGAGCGTTGGACACGGAGCCCCGTGATAGAATGAGCGCTGGAAAGCGGTCAAGTACTCTTTTTTGCCCAGCTCCGTCCTGCAATGCCAATGCTCGCAGTTATGCGTGCGCTGACCAGGTGAGAGGACGCTTCCTCTTTCTTCGTCTTTTCGCCCTTTATTTTTTTCTCTTATCCCTCTTCAAATTTTGACCCTCCCCTTCGTCACCCCCTTTTCACTTTTTTCCTTTTTCCCTCCTATTCATTCTTTCTCTTCTCTCTCCTTCCCATGCTACCCTTCTCTCTCTTGTCTCCTTCCCCCTCCCTCCTTCTCCTTCCTTCCCCTCCTTTCCTCTCCTCCCCTTTTTTTCCCTTCCTTTCCCTTCCTCCCCCCCCTCTTCTTCCCCTTCCCCCCTCCCCCCCCTACCCCCCTCCCTCTCCCTTCCTTTCCCTCTCTCTCTTCCTCCCCCTTCTTCCCCCTCCCTCTCTCCTTTTTTTTCCTCTCCTTCCTCTTATTTTTTTTTTCTCTTTTTTTTTTCTTCTCTCTTTTTTCTTTTTCTCCTTTCTTCTCCCCCCCCCCCTTTCTTTTTTTCCTCCCCCTTCCCCCTCCCCTTTTTTTCTTCCCC
>JAMWET010004411.1:0-15000 GCA_024036415.1 Prochilodus magdalenae
TCCCTGAGGGCTGTCTGTTATGTTCGTTTCCTAAGTGCACGAGGATTATACTGCAGTAGCTAGTAGTGGTAACTGTTACTGGTTTTTGTACATACTCTTCTACTGTAAGCCTCAGCGTTATATTTAACGTTGTAGAATGAAGTAGATTTAGCCGACTTCGATAGCCGAGCAGCGCTAGTACAGCAAGATAGATAAACAGGTCTGATTTCAGTAGTTCTGAGCCCGATTGGGGTGTTTTGCGGCGTGTTCGTTAGCAGCCCAGGGTGGGCATTTAATAATACTGTAACTGGTCACGATTAATATGGAGGTGGTTTGGTAAAGATCACCAAGCTGCTAAATTATAAAAGTTAATTTCAGCATTGTGTTATTTTTGTAGTAACAGCTTTTGAGTTATGGATTGGAATAATACCTGAGGGAACGTATAGGTTGGGTAAGGGCGTTTTCGCTGGGAGGGGATGACTGTTTTCAATGCAGAGAGAGAGAGATGATATTGCAAACTGAGCATGTATTTTAATTTGAAATTAACCGATGGCTGCGTCCTGTGTTTTATGTATGCTATTTGAGTTATGTATTGTTTTTTCCTCCTTTTGAAAACCTTGTAGAATAACTGATATTTGTATTATTCTCTTGAGGTTCGCCAAGATCGTGTTTAGGCCCTCATGTCAAGCTGTACTACCCTTGTGGTTTCTCCATCTCACTAGTGCGTTAGACACAGACACACATTAGGCCCATTTTCGTCAATCCTGATATGTTCGGTAATTTAAACCTAAACCAATCAAATCAGAGATAAGTTCTTAACTGGCGGAGTAAGTGGGATAGGAGATAGTGAATCTTTGTGTTCCTAAATGAAAGGAACCACAAAGCTGGTCAGTCCTAGGATTGGAGCTCAGGGCACAGCAGGATGTGGAGAACAACTGAAACATTACTGCTTCATCTAGAGAAACATCAAACTGAGCCCGAAAATTATTTAAGAATATATAACACTTACTTAGCGTTATTATTCTATTTCATACTTCTAACCATGATGTCTGTCACTCCACCACACTAATTGTTCGTACAGGTCAATTTAGAAATGATTGCTGCCTTAGCGGGTCTGGTTATTTAGACAAATGACCTTGATTTACAGCTACGAAGGTGGATCCCTCTCCCATCAAATGTGCCAAACAACAAACTCATTATCTGAAATACTTTTAAAAACAAAAGAAAAGCATGATGACCTTGACTTTTATAATTAATGGTTCCTCGTATACAAAACCTGTTACTTTACAAGGCCATAGGTCCAGCTGAGACTGTGAAGGAGTAATAGTGTCTAGGGCACTGATTATTGACTACTCCAAAACTCCAACCGGTGGGGGGACGGGTCCATACACAGGCTAGGTACAACTAAATCACGAAGCAGCAGCTTTCTACATTTTATAAGGAGGCCGTTTTTTTAATAGAGATACACTGACGCTGTATTTATTCAGAACCTTTACCATTCCAGTGTTTTGAGTGTAATGATTGGATCTAAGGATGACAAGCATTTCCCAGTCCCAGAGTCTCTTCATACCTTGTTCTCCAAGGTGGGCTGGAAAGATCCATCACCACACACTGTTTACTGACTCCTGCCTCCCCCCTCCCTCCCTGGACGCCATGTTTCGAATGCCCATGCCCCAAAATAAAATCAGTCAATAACCATCATTTGGGCCCTGGTAAGCACAAAAAGCTTCAGCTACTGAAGGCATTTTTAGACATACAGCCCATGGACAATCTCTGAACTATGAACTGTAGATGTGTTGTCCTAGTCATGTGTTTATTGGTACAGTAGGCGAAGGGACACGAAACTGCCGAACCAAATTCCTTGTGTGTACCTTCCTTGTGTGTGTCCCTGTGGGTGTGTGTGTCAACATACCTGGCCAATAAAAATATAAACACCCGATTCTGATCTCTGGGTAGGTATTGTCCGTGTGCTGTTTCGTGTTTTAGATGTAGCTCACTTTAGGATCTCACTTCCATGCAAAGACAAACTATGTTTCAATAAACATGTTTCATACCCCAGTCACCTAATCCAAGCCTTCTATAGCCAAAATGAAATGGTTGGTAAACTCACCTATCCTCTTCCTACCCACGCCTGAACCACCCGGCTTCAACTGCTTTAGACTGCAGTTGATTTAACAAAGAAGCCTCTAGGACAATAATTAAATAATATTCCTTATGTATACGGACGGTTGGTAGATATTCACCGGTATTAATTTTCATCTACAGTAATCTACAACATGTCCCTAACTGGAGTTAACTGACGGTTGTGTCGTTCAATGTTGGTTACTTACCTACTATTAGCAGCTATATTTTTGGAACTGTTTTATACTATTCTTATCGGCACTGTCCTGCGGACCCCTCCATCAGATGGCATGCTGCTGTCCTCCCAAAGAAAGAGTTCTATTCACAGGGAGTTTCAAAGAGACGAGAAGCACCAGGGCCTGCCAAAAAAGAATACGCTCTCCTCTCGGCTTCATTTTGTTGGTTGGGCTGATGAGAAAAGAAAATAAACAAAACCAGTGTGACAGAGGCAAGAGGGAAGAATCTAGTGTTCAGGCCAAAGACTTAACGGGGTCTCCAACATATACCTCTGAGTGTCTGTGTGGTACTGCACACTGGCTTCTCTTCTTGCTCCACCTACTCTCACTCACTTATTTCCTGAACTTGTTAACAGCTGCATCAATTAATTTACTAAGAGACTGAGTTCCCTATCCTCTTGGCTTTTATTCTTTTTCGACAGGCTCCAAGCCTTCTCTCCTTCAATGTAATCCTTTCTCTCAACGTCCCTCCTTACTCCATCCCTGTCAACTGTAATCCCTCTTTATGGTCCCTCTGCTTTCCGCCTGTTTGACTGCTTTTTTTTTTTCCAGTCTCCTACAGAATTCTCGGTCTCAGGAGCTAAGTTTCTCGCGAGGAGATCACCACTCGCTGCTTGTATCAGTCTCTCATCCTACAGGGCTTCTCCTATTTCTTGTTCGTGCGAGTAGTGCATCTTTGCTCATGTAGCCAGGTTCCCTTTCTGTCCTTTCCCTCTCCATTTTTTACGGGAGCTCTTTCCTCTTTCTTCTTACTGTGTTTCTCATAAGTTCTCTCTCATGTGTCTACTCACTGCTCCTCACTCCATGTCTCTCCTCCATGTACTTTTTTCCTCTCGTCTATCTTTCCTTTTCCCTGACAGTTTCCTCATTCGTCTGATTTTCCAATCCCACTTTGTATTTGCTTTTACTTTTGTCGCAAATCGCCTCTCTCTCTACCCTTCGCCCTCTTTTAAGTTTTGTCATGCTCTTCCTCCCTCCTGTTCACATAGTCTTGTCCCCTCTGATCTTCCTCCTCTTTTTTTGTTTCTCCACACTGTTTTTCTGTTACCTCGTGTCTCTCTATCACTGTTTATTTCCATCCTTCAGTTTTTCATCACTCTCAACTCTTCACTTCTTCTGTTTGTAATTGGTCTCGTGTCTGATTGTTCTCTCTCCCTGCAGACTCTCTTTGGGTATTTAAGTGTTCTCTCTCATTTCGTTTAATTCCTCCTCTCTTACTTTCTTATGCTCGTCTTCTAACCTGCTTTTTGTCTCTCCTCCGTCCATCGTCTTCATTCATTTGGTTTCCCAATTTTCATCGATTTGCATGTTTCTTTTTTTCAGTTCTTCTAATTCTCACCTCCTCCTTCTATCTCCTCCTCACGGTCTCTCCTTCCGTATTCCTCTCACTTTTCTTCTTTCAGAGCTTTCTCCGTCTGCTGGAACATCTCATTAGTGTAGCAGCTCCCTCCATTCACTGCCACCATGGAGTCGATCTTCTCCAGTAGAGCAGTGACCTGGGAGCGGTCGTTACGATTCCTGTTATTGAATACGTGGTATCTGTTTCCACACTGGTGGATCATGTTTTGTAAGCTGCGCTCAGAATCTTTAATAAAGTCCTCGATGCTCATTTCCATCTCCTCCAGATCATCTCCTCTGGTAAACAGCACCATGGTGTATCTTTCGGACTCATCACCAAACAGATCTTGGATTATCTTCACTGCTTCTTCTTCCTCCTGTGTGAAGCGTCCCAGAGCGAGAACCAGCAGAAAGACGTGTGGACCTGGGCCCATGGTCTGCCATGTGCATCTTTGAGCCACTTAGCGATTTCCTTCCTGATCTCCTCATTAGGAACACCGGTATCAAACAGTCCTGGAGTGTCAATCACAGAGATCTGTCTCCCTCTGACTTCAGCTGACTTCTTCTGACACTCGCTGGTAACAGATCGAGGGGAAAGTAACTCTCTGAAAGTGATTCTCCCGAGAATGGTGTTACCTGTAGCGCTCTTCCCCACTCCAGTCTTCCCCAACAGGACGACTCTTAAATCTCTCATTTCTGGTGAGGAGTCCACTAGGAGGAAGGAAAAGACATATAAGAAAATTAAGGGTTGTACCACAAACAACAAAAATATTTTTTTAGTCATCACACAAATCACACAAGCTTTGCTCAAGACTAGTTATACTTCTTGGTACAACAAATGTTAGCTCAAGTAAATATTTTAATGTTGACAAGAAAAGGAGTTGAGTGAACAAGAAAAAGCTGGGGGAAATTAGTACGATTTGTTTAATTTTTTCTTTCTGTTCTAGTACATTAAATTTCTTTACATAGGAAAAATGTACCATATTGTACCAAATTCCAATTTTAGTATATTACCTAAGTCAAGGAAAAACAGGAGCATGTATTGCAAAAAACTATTTAAGGAACTGATTTATTAGTTATTTAGTTGTTTCCATATATATTTTACTACGTGTTTTAAGACATACACAAGGATAAAATAATGCATTATATTTTAATTTGAATTCTGATGATACCTTAGCTACCAATTCATACAGATATATGGTATATTTATTTGTGCATGCAGTTGGTTTTTAGCTAATGATGTTTGCATTTTAAAGTAATTGAAGGGCAATGCTACCAGTTTTCTGAATATCTGCATAAATGGATTTCTGAGATGTAAACAAAGCCATTTAAAAATTTTTTTATGTAAAATGGTTGACTTCAGAGAAGTTTTTTTACAGTGCTGGTGTCGGAACTAGGGATCATTATTTATCAAAACGTCATCAAAACTATCAGAAAATGATGCGACATACATCAGGCTGCATATTCATAACCATTTCACGTAGTAACACTCTGTGAGGGAGCTTTTAGAGGAATGAAACTCCTCCCACTGTAAACATTTCTGTCTTAGTCAGTTTCCCTAAAACATTATTTCTACACTGAGTCACTTTTTACACTAAGCCATGACTTTGTTTATGTATTGACCAAAGCAGCTGAGAGAGAACAGGAACTGACCATACAAACCATGGGAACAGCAGGGGGGATAAGAGCAGGTAGAACGAGACACAAAATAATGATATATGTAAACTAATTTTCTGATTATATAGCCGTCCTAGTAAATACATATATTTATTTTAATTACATGGTAAATATAGTGCATAGTAATAAGAAGTATATGCAATATTCAGTTCATTCCTTTTAGATAAAGGTACTATTCAAAAATGTGCTATTTTTGAACTGGTAAATTCTATTTTTCTGAAATCAATAAGACAGGCAATGTAACCATGGGCTCATTCTGTGATGCTGGTACTGATCCCTGGAGAACTTGCTAGATTGTAATATAGGGCAATAATAAAAACTTTTGGGGTGAGATTCAGGAATGGAGTCCTAGCATCCTGACCTCTGACTGTTGCTGAGATATCAACATGGCTTTGACATGAAAAAAGCCTGCTTGATTCGCTCTCATATTTGTTGCTCTCTTTAGATGTGCTTTTACCACTGGTGACTAGCATTTATCTTCATATTCAAAGCTGTGTTTCCTGTCAGACTAATAATTAAGTAAAAACATGAAAAACAATTTGAATCTTTAGTACTCAAACATGCACACATACTCAAATACATATAGTCACACACATACTCAACACAAACATACTCACACATACACATGTGGACAAAATTGTTGGTACCCCTCAGTTAATGAAAGAAAAACCCACAACGGTAACAGAAATAACTTAAATCTGACAAAATTAATTAATATATATAAAAGTTCTTTGAAAATGAACGAATGAAAGTCAGACATTGCTTTTCAACCATGCTTCAACAGAATTATTTTAAAAAAATGAACTCCTGAAACAGGCCTGGACAGAAATGATGGTACCCCTGAAAAATGTGACCAAAGGGACATGTTAAATCAAGGCGTGTTCACTAATCAGCATCACAGGTGTCTACAGTCTTGTAACCAGTCATTGGGCCTATATATAGGGCTACAGGTAGTGCTGTTTGGTGACCAGGTGTGTACCACACTCAACATGGACCAGAGGAAGCAAAGGACAGAGCTGTCTCAGGACATTAGAAAGAGAACTATAGACACGCATGTTAAAGGTAAAGGTTATAAGACCATCTCCAAGCAGCTTGATGTTCCTGTGACTACAACTGCATGTATTATTCAGAAATTTAAGATCCAGGGGGCTGTAGCCCACCTCCCTGGACGGGGACGAGAACTGATGATGAATCAAAGAGACAGATAAAACGAATGGTAACAAAAGAGCCAAGAAAAACTTCTAAAGAGATTAAAGGTGAACTAGAAGCTCAAGGAACAGCAGTGTCAGATCGCACCATCCGTCCATGTCTGAGCCAAAGTGGACTTAATGGGAGACGACCAAGGAGGACACCATTGTTAAATAATCCAGACTGGAATTTACCAAACTACATGCTGACCAGCCACAAAGCTTCTGGGAGACAGATGAGACAAAAACTGAACTTTTTGGCAAGGCACATCAGCTCTGTGTTCCCAGGCGGAAACATGAAGCATATCAAGAAAAGAACACTGCCCCTCCTGTGGAACATGGAGGAGGCTCTGTTATGTTCTGGGGCTGTCCCTACTGTGGAACATGGAGGAGGTTCTGTTATGTTCTGGAGCTGTCCCTACTGTGGAACATGGAGGAGGCTCTGTTATGTTCTGGGGCTGTCCCTACTGTGGAACATGGAGGAGGCTCTGTTATGTTCTGGGGCTGTCCCTACTGTGGAACATGAAGGAGGCTCTGTTATGTTCTGGAGCTGTCCCTACTGTGGAACATGGAGGAGGCTCTGTTATGTTCTGGAGCTGTCCCTACTGTGGAACATGGAGGAGGTTCTGTTATGTTCTGGGGCTGTCCCTACTGTGGAACATGGAGGAGGCTCTGTTATGTTCTGGAGCTGTCCCTACTGTGGAACATGGAGGAGGCTCTGTTATGTTCTGGGGCTGTCCCTACTGTGGAACATGGAGGAGGCTCTGTTATGTTCTGGAGCTGTCCCTACTGTGGAACATGGAGGAGGCTCTGTTATGTTCTGGAGCTGTCCCTACTGTGGAACATGGAGGAGGTTCTGTTATGTTCTGGGGCTGTCCCTACTGTGGAACATGGAGGAGGCTCTGTTATGTTCTGGGGCTGTCCCTACTGTGGAACATGGAGGAGGCTCTGTTGTGTTCTGGAGCTGTCCCTACTGTGGAACATGGAGGAGGCTCTGTTATGTTCTGGAGCTGTCCCTACTGTGGAACATGGAGGAGGCTCTGTTATGTTCTGGGGCTGTCCCTACTGTGGAACATGGAGGAGGCTCTGTTATGTTCTGGAGCTGTCCCTACTGTGGAACATGGAGGAGGCTCTGTTATGTTCTGAGGCTGTCCCTACTGTGGAACATAGAGGAGCTCTGTTATGTTCTGGGGCTGTCCCTACTGTGGAACATGGAGGAGGCTCTGTTATGTTCTGGAGCTGTCCCTACTGTGGAACATGGAGGAGGCTCTGTTATGTTCTGGTGCTGTCCCTACTGTGGAACATGGAGGAGGTTCTGTTATGTTCTGGTGCTGTCCCTACTGTGGAACATGGAGGAGGCTCTGTTATGTTCTGGAGCTGTCCCTACTGTGGAACATGGAGGAGGCTCTGTTATGTTCTGGAGCTGTCCCTACTGTGAAACATGGAGAAGGCTCTGTTATGTTCTAGGGCTGTCCCTACTGTGGAACATGAAGGAGGCTCTGTTATGTTCTGGAGCTGTCCCTACTGTGGAACATGGAGGAGGCTCTGTTACGTTCTGGAGCTGTCCCTACTGTGGAACATGGAGGAGGCTCTGTTATGTTCTGGAGCTGTCCCTACTGTGGAACATGGAGGAGGCTCTGTTATGTTCTGGGGCTGTCCCTACTGTGGAACATGGAGGAGGCTCTGTTATGTTCTGGAGCTGTCCCTACTGTGGAACATGGAGGAGGCTCTGTTATGTTCTGGAGCTGTCCCTAATGTGGAACATGGAGGAGGCTCTGTTATGTTCTGGGGCTGTCCCTACTGTGGAACATGGAGGAGGCTCTGTTATGTTCTGGGGCTGTCCCTACTGTGGAACATGGAGGAGGCTCTGTTATGTTCTGGAGCTGTCCCTACTGTGGAACATGGAGGAGGCTCTGTTATGTTCTGGGGCTGTCCCTACTGTGGAACATGGAGGACGCTCTGTTATGTTCTGGGGCTGTCCCTACTGTGGAACATGGAGGAGGCTCTGTTATGTTCTGGTGCTGTCCCTACTGTGGAACATGGAGGACGCTCTGTTATGTTCTGGGGCTGTCCCTACTGTGGAACATGGAGGAGGCTCTGTTATGTTCTGGGGCTGTCCGTACTGTGGAACATGGAGGAGGCTCTGTTATGTTCTGGGGCTGCTTTGCTGCATCTGGCACAGGGGGTCTTGAATCTGTGCAGGGTACAATTAAATCTCAAGACTATCAAGGAATTCTAGAGAGGAATGTGCTGCCCAGTGTCAGAAAGCTTGGTCTCAGTCGCAGGTCATGGGTCCTGCAGGGTAATGACCCAAAACTAGGGCCGGGACTTTAACGGTATTATTTATCGGTATTAATCACATTTTTTAAAAGTTTGGCGCCGAAACCTTTGTATGCGCGTGTTCTAGCACGCCTGTAAATCTGATGCACAAACAACAACGATGGACGACGAAGCCACTTCTCTTGGTCCACTGAGGGAAAACTTTAGCTTTAAAAAACGTCCTGATGGGACTTTCGACAAGACTACTGTTGTATGCAAGTTGTGCAAAAAGGAGTTTGCTTATCACCGAAGCTACTCAAGCCTAAAATACCATCTCAATGCAAAACATGTTGCGGCAAGCACAGCCGTCCCCACAGCTAATTTCAGCGTCGCCAGCAGTGGTACAAATAAACGCTTCAGCCAGCCCACATTGGACCAGATGACAGGTTTCAGGGCCAAAATAAGTAAGTCTACTTCTGAAAAATTGAGCAACTCCCTGGCTAAATGGATCGCAACAGACTGTAGACCACTTTCGGTGGTAGAGGATCGGGGGCTACAGTCTGTGTTACAGATAGCAACATCGGACCCTGCTTACGAACTCCCGTGTAAGAAAACCATGGCGAGTAAGATTAGGCAGCTTTATGATGACGAAAAGCAGTCAAAACAAGACATATTGAATGCAGTTGATTGTGTTGCATTGACGGGACCATTGGACTTCCGTCAGAAATTCTAACTACCTTGGCGTTACCGCGCACACAGTATGCGTTGTTAACAAAGTATGGCAGTTAGCATCTTTCACTGTAGAAAAAGTCAACGACAGACATTATGCCGTAAAACTGCGGTGGTCAGCACGTGCAGGGGCACATCCACAGCTCTCCACTCTGGCTAGAAAGTACCTAGCAAGCCCTGCCACTTCTGTCCCATGTGAGAGGGTGTTCTCACTTGCTGGAAACATCATCCAAAAGAAAAGAGCAGCCTTAAGCTCTGAAAATGTGAACAGGCTCGTTTGTCTCAGTAACTGGCTCAAGGAGAAAAAGTAGCCTCAGTGTTATGTTTTGGTTGTACAAAAATATTGCAGGTTGAGTGTTAAATTCTATGCTCTTAAATGCAATATTTAGTTTTGTCATAATTCTGTTGTTACTTTAGAAATGGCACTTTAATTTTTGTTTACACCAGATGTTAAACTCTCACGAGTTGCAATATTGTATTGATGTTTTATTTATTTTTAATTTTTACAGTTCTGTACAAGAAATGGTGCTATGATTATTGTCTAATGTGCTGTTTACATTTATTTATTTATTTTTCAAATAAGTTAAACAATCAGGTGTTCCTGAAATACTTGAAATCTGAATAACTATAATAGCACCAACACATCTGTTGGTTTAATAACAATAAAAATAAAAAAAAATTCAAAAAGCAATAAACATGTTTGTTGTTAAGAATATACGTGTATTCATTCAAAATTTTAGTAGCAAAATATTTTTTGTAATTAATTGCGATTAATTAATTACAGACCCTGTAATTAACTCGATAAAAAATTTTAATCATGTCCCATCACTACCCAAAACACACATCTAACCCCCCAGAGTGGCTCAGAGGAAACACTGGACTGTTCTGAAGTGGCCTTTGATGACCCTGACCTAAATCCTATTGAGCATCTTTGGAAGGCGCTGAAACATGCCGTCTGGAAAAGGTACCTTCAAACCTGAGACAGCTGGAGCAGTTTGCTCATGAGGAGTGGGCCAGAACACCTGCTGAGAGGTGCAGAAGTCTCACTGACAGGTACAGGAATCGTTTGATTGCAGTGATTGCCTCAAAAGGTTGTGCAACAAAATATTAAGTTAAGGGTGCCATCATGCCTGTTCCAGGAGTTTATTTATTTTAAATAATTCTGTTAAAGCATGGTTGAAAAGCAATATCTGACTTTCATTTGTTCATTTTCATAGAATTTTTATTTATTATTACTTTTGTCAGATTAAAGTTATTTCTGTCACCACTGTGGGTTTTCCTTTCATTAACCAAGGGGTACCAACAATTTTGTCCACGTGTGTATACTTAAATACACATACTCAACACACATACACGCAACACACATATACTCACATATTTAAATACACATACACACAACACACACACTGAAATATACACATACTCAAATACACAACATACACACTCAAGTACACATATACACAACACACACACTCAAGTACACACATACTCAACACAAACATACTCAAATACACATATACTTAAATACACATATTCAACACACACATACTCCAATACACATACTAATCACAAACACAAATACTCCAATAGACATATACTCAACACACACATACTCAGATACACATACTTAAATACACATACACTTAACACACACATTCAAATACACATATACTCACATACACACATACTCAAAGACATATACTCAAATACATATAGTCATCACACACATACTCAAATACACATATACTCAAATATACACACATACAGGTGCTGGTCATAAAATTAGAATATCATGAAAAAGTTGATTTATTTCAGTAATTCCATTCAAAAAGTGAAACTTGTATATTATATCCATTCATTCCACACAGATTAATATATTTCAAGTGTTTATTTCTTTTAATTTTGATGATTATAACTGACAACTAATGAAATCCCCAAATTTAGAATCTTAGAAAATTATAATATCACTGAAGAACAAAACAGAAAAGGATGTTTAGAAATGTTGGCCAAATAAAAAAAATCTGAAGATGAAAAGTATGAACAGCACTCAGTACTTAGTTAGGGCTCCTTTTGCCTGGATTACTGCAGAACTGCGGTGTGGCATGAAGTGGATCAGTCTGTGGCACTGCCAGGTGTTATGAGAGCCCAGGCAGAGCAGCCTGGGCTCTCATAACACCTGAGCAGTGCCACAGACAGTGGCAGATAGTGGCCCTCAGCTCTTCTGCATTGTTGGGTCTGGCGTATCGCATCTTCCTCTTCACAGCACCCCATAGATTTTCTATGGGGTTAAGGTCAGGCCAGTTTGCTGGCCAATTAGGAACAGGGATACCATGGTCCATACCATGATTCCATGGAAAAGGAAGATGCGATACGCCAGACCCAACAATGCAGAAGAGCTGAAGGCCACTGTCAGAGCAACCTGGGCTCTCAACACCTGAGCAGTGCCACAGACTGATCCACTTCATGCCACACCGCAGTTCTGCAGTAATCCAGGCAAAATGAGCCCCAGCTCAGTACTGAGCTCTGTACATGCTCATACTCTTCATCTTAATACTTTTCAGTCGGCCAACATTTCTAAACATCCTTTTCTGTACTGGTCTTCAGTGATATTCTAATTTTCTGAGATACTGAATTTGATAAGATTAAGGTATTATTTGTGATGACCATTTAAATGATGCTCATTGGGCGGAAAATGTAGTTCTCTGAAGTGACTCAAATGGTGGAATGTGTCACTTTGTAGGGAAAGTGTATGGAAAACCTTAAAACCTGTATCTTTCATTGTACAGTGCCACTACTTGCTTGAATCTTAAAATATGTTTCATACATTCTTTTAGCCTGGAGTCATGATGCTAATTCTACAAAGAACTTATTTAGGATGATCTCAGGGTTAAGGAACTCTTTCTTCAAATAATAATAATAATAATAATAATAATAATAATGTGTGCAAATAATGTAAATATAAAGATTATTAAAGAGAGTAAAACTTTACCTTGTGTTTGATTGACACGGCCCATTCTGAGATCTCTGATTTCGTGTTTCAGATCTTGAATCTCTTTCTGGTACTTGTACAGGCGTGATTCTATCTGAGCACCTACATACATGGCAGTGGTGAAATGACTTCCATTGGTCTCTTCTAGACGTTTCCTGACACACTGGATCAGCTCTTCTGCATCTGTTCTGGAGTTAATGAGATGTACTTCTCCATAAGGCTGAACAGCCTCACATAACGGTTTGTTTAGAGAGTGCTGAGTGATCAGGAACAAGTAGTTCTTTATCCTGGATCCAAATATTCTTTCAATCTTCTCCAGTTCTCCTTTATCTTCATCAGTGAGGCGTCCCTCAGGAACGACAAGGAGGAAAGCATGAACTCCAGGATCACAGAGAGAGACACAGCGGAGACTCTCCTGCATCACCTCCTCCTCTGAAAGCTGAGTGTTGTAGAGAGCTGGCATCTCCACTAGAGTGACCAGACGTCCACACACTGCTCCCTCCCTCCTCACACACACTGAGCTGGACCCAGGACTGGGCTCTCTCTGACCCAGTATGAGATCTGATATGGAGGACTTCACTGCTCCATCACTCCCACACAGAACCAGGTTCAGCCTCTCAGACACTGAAAGAGAAACACACTGGCTCTGTGGATCACATTCGGAGATGGAGATTCTTCCATTACACAGTAAAACAGGTAGGAAGGTTTAACAGATGGGAAATTATTTATAGTGTATATTTAACATGTTCAGTAGATCTGTTTCATGTACAGATTCAGTGCTTATATTACAGGGTTGAGGAAAAGCCTGTGTAGTACATGTCATTTGAACTTGAGTAACCATGAGTAAATATCTGGAACCTCTAAATTATAAAAATCAGTTGATGTTGGGGAGTGTATGAAGTGAGTGGTAGAATGACTTGGTGTTGCAGAGCGTATGAAGTGTGTGATAGAATGAGTTGATGTTGAGGAGTGTATGAAGTGTGGGGTAGAATGAGTTGGTGTTGAGGAGCGTATGAAATGTGTGGTAGAATAATTTGATGTTGGGGAGTGTATGAAGTGTGTGGTAGAATGAGTTGATGTTGAGGAGTGTATGAAGTGTGTGGTAGAATGAGTTGATGTTGAGGAGTGTATGAAGTGTGTGGTAGAATGAGTTGTGGTTGAGGAGTGTATGAAGTGTGCGGCAGAATGCGTTGGTGTTGAGGAGTGCCTGAATTTTGTGGTTGAATCAGTTGATGTTGGGGAGTGTATGAAGTCTGACAGATACAGCATTTATGTATCTGTACTGCATATAATTTAGTCTCAAATCCAAAATAAATAAAAATGAATGCAGTGTAACTTACTTAGGGGAGGTGGGGTAATACTCCTCCTCCTCTGAGGTTGTGATGGATCTGCATCACAGAAAATACATGTTTATTTTCACTTTGCTAAAGTTGTATAGATTAACTCACACAACTCACAGTGTAATCAGTATAACACATTACACTCTGACAGTATTTACTGATATCGGGAAATTAGATCACAAGATTTTTGAGCGGACTTGGTCAGTACTTGAAGAATACCCACCAACTGCATGTTCCATTACACAGAGATCATGATTAATCTAACTGGATTTACTGCAGTGCAGTGTGTGAACAACAGAGTAAAACTGAATGTACTTAAAGCTCTGATAGTATATATACAGTCCCTGACATAAGTTCTGTCGCTTATCCATGTTGTGGAAACAAAAGCTTATAACCTGACTTTAAATTCATCCATTGGTTTTAGAAATGACTCATATGAAAGCTGAAACCCTCCCAAATGAAATTTAATTTACGAAAATAAATTTGCTTCACTGCCGAATTATTGATCATTTAATGAACACAGAAAGGTCAGATTTTTTCTCAAGACAAAAGTTTTGTCGCCCACAGAAAGTAATGTGAAAATCAAACAAATAATTCACTTCATATACAAAGATATGCTTCATAACACTGGTGAATGACGTTGTGGTGCTATTAGAGCCATATTTAATATTTTGTGTGACTTCCATGAGCTTGAAGGACTGCATCCATGCGGTTCGACAATGATTCATACAAGTTATTGATGAAGTCATCAGGAATAGCAAAGAATGCAGTCTTACATGCCTCCCAGAGTTCATCAAGATTCTTTGGTTTTGTCTTCCAAGCTTCCTCTTTCATCCTACCCCAAACATGCTCAATGATGTTCATGTCTGGTGACTGGGCTGGCCAGTCCTGGAGCACCTTGATCTTCTTCGCCTTGAGGAACTTTGATGTAGAGATGGATGTATGAGATGGAGCACCATCCTGCTGCAAAATTTGACCCCTTTTATGATTGGGAATGTAAGATGTAGCTAATACTTCTTGATATTTTAGGTTATTGATATTGCCTTCCACCTTGAAAATGTTTCGCACACCCCCATACTGAATGTAACCCCAGACCCTGATCTTTCCACCACCAAACTTGACTGTTTTCTGTGTGTATCTGTATT
>JAMWET010004411.1:20000-56262 GCA_024036415.1 Prochilodus magdalenae
AGGTCTGGTGAGTTTTGTAACCATGTCTAGAGAGGCTGTGTTCTGCATTGTGGGGGTAAATCTATCTGCTCTGACAAACGTAGATCCACAAAGAATCAGTGACTGGACTCATTCTACCATTGCTCCCTCCACTGTCCAGATATTTTACAGAGTGTCCACAGAGGACGACTTCAAAAACCGCGCTCAGTGTGATACTGGATATCTAGAGGTTCAGGTTCACAACCTTTAAGTCTGCATTCTTATTTGTGATGTTTAAAACTGACAGGTAGCCACTACAAGTGAGGAGTTGTTGACTAAGTCCAGTGCTCAGCTTTAGGCTTGAGTTATAATGGCGATGCTAATCAGCTGAAGGCCAGACCTCTTACCTAACATAGTGCTGAAACATGGTGAAGGTTTGGTAAAGGCTTGGTGACAATCCAGCGTAGGCTAATGCTAACCAGCTAACTAAGTTTCTAATGACCACAGTATGGAGCGTGTGGAGGATGAAATGGCTTCAGGGGAGAGCTAATGCCCAGATCAAATTAAAACCTAAACTAACTTCCCGAACCAGGAAAATACAAACTACTTCCTCTCCCTGAACCAGGGCACTCGCCCTCTACCTCCACCTACCACAGGTGACCAGTTAATCAGTACACACATCAGGGCTGGGTCTGATCTGGGAAGCAGCCAGCAGAGACACAACAACTAAGGCAGTCAACAACATCTTGCTCTCTGGAGCGCCTCCTGCTGCACCGGATCAGAACTCTCGCAGCTCCTGTCCTCATAATAAGGATGAACAGAACCAGATGGAGAAGAGAGCAGAAAGACATGTGAGTGCACCTCTATGAGAATCAGAGAGTATGAGGTTGTGGGCCTGTTAGGGAATCCGATCTGCAGCTGTGAATGATGCTCTCTGAAATAAGAGATGAAGACAGATCTGCATACCTGCTCTTATGATGATGCTTATGTAATAACAACTGCAGTGTCCTCTACACATCTTCTCCCGTGGAAGTGTTTGGGGAAGCATCAGAGTGGCATTAACATCAATAACACAAAGTTTAAATGAGTTAGTATACTGTGCTAGTGATATAAGCACGATTACAATAATCCATAAACATGTGACTTAATGATCATAAACCTGATCTTGTGTGTTTAAGGTGGTAGTACCTTCAGGCTCCTGCAGATGGCGCTGCAGGAGGATGATGGAGCTATAAGTACCTGCAGGGTGTGAGTGGTGGATCCGTAGATGTAAATGACTGGTAAAAAAACTCTCCTCAGAACTGTTCCAGGGAAGTCCCTCCTTCTCTCCTTCACTCTATCCCTCTTTACATCCCTCCTTCTCTCCTTCACTGTATCCCTCTATTTCCCTCCTTCTCTCCTTCACTCTATCCCTCTTTACATCCCTCCTTCTCTCCTTCACTGTATCCCTCTATTTCCCTCCTTCTCTCCTTCACTCTATCCCTCTTTACATCCCTCCTTCTCTCCTTCACTCTATCCCTCTTTACGTCCCTCCTTCTCTCCTTCACTGTATCCCTCTTTACATCCCTCCTTCTCTCCTTCACTCTATCCCTCTTTACATCCCTCCTTCTCTCCTTCACTGTATCCCTCTTTACATCCCTCCTTCTCTCCTTCACTGTATCCCTCTTTACATCCCTCCTTCTTTCCTTCACTGTATCCCTCTTTACATCCCTCCTTCTCTCCTTCACTGTATCCCTCTTTACATCCCTCCTTCTCTCCTTCATTCTATCCCTCTTTACATCCCTCCTTCTCTCCTTCACTGTATCCCTCTTTACGTCCCTCCTTCTCTCCTTCACTGTATCCCTCTTTACATCCCTCCTTCTCTCCTTCACCCTATCCCTCTTTACATCCCTCCTTCTCTCCTTCACTGTATCCCTCTTTACATCCCTCCTTCTCTCCTTCACTGTATCCCTCTATTTCCCTCCTTCTCTCCTTCACTGTATCCCTCTTTACATCCCTCCTTCTCTCCTTCACTGTATCCCTCTTTACATCCCTCCTTCTCTCCTTCACCCTATCCCTCTTTACATCACTACTTCTCACCTTCACTGTATTTTTAATCCTCTTTTACATCCCTCCTTCTCTCCTTCACTGTATCCCTCACACTATTTCCCTCCCTTCTCTCCTTCACTGTATCCCTCTTTACATCCCTCCTTCTCTCTCCTTCACTGTATCCCTCTGCTTTTCCCTCCTTCTCTCCTTCACTCTATCCCTCTTTACATCCCCTCCTTCTCTCCTTCAACTGTATCCCTCTTTACATCCCTCCTACTAGTCTTGTGTCTCTCTTCTTCATTCTATCCCTCTTTACATCCCTCCTTCTCTCCTTCATCTGTATCCCTACTTTTACATCCCTCCTTTCTCTTTCCTTCACTGTATCCCTCTATTTCCCTCCTTCTCCTCCTTCATTTCACGCTATCCCTCTTTACATCCCTCCCTTCTCTCCTTCACTGTATCCCTCTTTACATCCCTCCTTCTCTCCTTCACTGTATCCCTCTATTTCCCTCCTTCTCTCCTTCACTGTATCCCTCTTTACATCCCTCCTTCTCTCCTTCACTGTATCCCTCTATTTCTCTCCTTCTCTCCTTCACTCTATCCCACTTTACATCCCTCCTTCTCTCCTTCACTGTATCCCTCTTTACATTCCTCCTTCTCTCCTTCACTGTATCCCTCTTTAGTCCCTCCTTCTCTCCTTCACTCTATCCCTCTTTACGTCCCTCCTTCTCTCCTTCACTGTATCCCTCTTTACGTCCCTCCTTCTCTCCTTCACTGTATCCCTCTTTACATCCCTCCTTCTCTCCTTCACTCTATCCCTCTTTACGTCCCTCCTTCTCTCCTTCACTGTATCCCTCTTTACATCCCTCCTTCTCTCCTTCACTGTATCCCTCTATTTCCCTCCTTCTCTCCTTCACTGTATCCCTCTTTACATCCCTCCTTCTCTCCTTCACTCTATCCCTCTTTACATCCCTCCTTCTCTCCTTCACTCTATCCCTCTTTACATCCCTCCTTCTCTCCTTCACTCTATCCCTCTTTGTCCCTCCTTCTCTCCTTCACTGTATCCCTCTTTGTCCCTCCTTCTCTCCTTCACTGTATCCCTCTTTACGCCCCTCCTTCTTTCCTCCTTCAATATCCGTACTAGTGCCGTGTCCTACAGCATCGAGACTCTGTCTGTTACCCGCCCCGCTCGTAAATGTTGACGTAGAATAATCTGTCCTAACAATCTCGTTAAAGTTAAGTTAACCTCTCATAGTGGCAGCGCTGGCAGCGCTAGCAGCTCTCACGTTAAGCTTGGTCTACTAAATATACGGCCTCCAGCACCCAAAGCAGCTGCTGTAAATAAAATAATAACTGATAAACAACTCAGTGTGTTATATCTCACAGAGACGGGGTCAAACAGGGTGTAAGGGGTACCACCTGCAGCCAGTAGAGGGCGGCAGTGACAGCGCCGTTCTGGGGGGACTACAGCCCGGGACTCCAACCCCCAGAATGCCCCGGGCTGATCAACCCAACAAGCTGCACCTGAGGCACCGGCCTTATAAGCCCCCATCAAACAACCATCTCCGCTGCACCTTTGTAGAGGGGTAGCTGGTACGTTAAAGAGAAGGAGAAAGAGAAGAAGAAGAAGAAGAAGAAGAAGAAGAAGAAGAAGAAGAAGAAGAAGAAGAAGAAGAAGGAGAAGAAGAAGGAGAAACAGAAAGAAACAGAAACAAGTGTTTAATAAATAAATACATAGAGTAGAGAATGTGGGTCGGACTGCACAGAGAAAGAGAGAGACGCAGAGGCCCACAAAAGAAATGATATCTCCTTTCTGTTAAACCCTCTCCTGATTGTTTCTGTTCTTTTATAAACATCCCCTTTTGTTTGAGCACGTCGTCCTGGCGCCTTCTTTGTTTGTTTTTCTCGCCATTTCTACCTCTGCCTCACAAACCCCTTCTGACTCGCCTCACGTGTACAGCCATGTAGCGCAGCAGTGACATGTGGGGCCTTGACTCTGGAGGTCGGAGGTTTGATCCCCGCCTAAACCAAACACATCCGAATAGTTCACTCCCTGCACTCGTTATTTCACCTGCATCCAGATCCAGGAAACCCGTTTGTTTACAGCATAAACCTTTACATCAGCGCAAACGGGTTCCCGCACACCCGAACCGCACCGTGACAAGGGGTGAACATTCAGCTCTAAATGAATCTACCCCACCAGGGTTTAGTTATTATCACACCCCACGTATCAGTGGTAGAGGTGGAGGTGTAGCTACACTCTATAATTCTGATATGGGCCTCACTCAAACTGCAGGCCATGAAACAAACGCCTTTGAATTCCAAAATATTTGAGTAGCTAGCCCCTTCCTGGATCTACTATCTTAATATTATCTACGGTATATCTTCCCCTGGGTCCCGCGAGTCCCCCAGGTCCCCCCAGGCCCTTACTCTGAACTTCTTACAGAGTTTGCAGAGTGTCTAACAGACATAGCCCTCTCTGCGGATAAGGCTCTTATAGTCGGAGATTTTAACGTTCATTTTGAAAATAACCAAGACCCCTTAAAAATAGCGTTTGAGGCTCTCATTGATTCTATGGGCTATATTCAAAACTTGATAGGACCCACACACCGCTGTAACCACACCTTAGATTTGGTATTATCACGAGGAATCAGGGTAGAACACTTAGACCCGGTCCCTCAGAGTGACTGCATCTCAGATCATCACCTGATAATATATGAAGCGGTTCTAGACCATAATGTCTACATGCCGCCCCACTCCGATATAAACGAACCATCACTGCCTCTACTATAGATGTCCTTATGAATAGACTACCAGGTCTATCAGACGTCCCGGCCCTGCTGGGCCTCGATGATCCTGACGGTAGAACTGAACTCCTGCAGTCCACTCTTCAGTCCACTCTCGATAGTGTGGCTCCGGTAAAGAAGAACAAGGTTCGGGGGGAAACGCTCAAGCTGTGGTACAACCATCGTACTCGCACACTTAAACAAAAAGCTTGTAGTCTGGAACGTAAACGGCGTATAGCAAAATCAGACTAAAATTAACGCCGTATAACTCGACTTCTTAGCAGGTAGACCCCGTGGTGGTGAGAGTAGGACACAGCTTCTCTTCCACACTGACTCTGAGCACAGGGGCTCCTCAAGGCTGTGTCCTCAGCCCCCTCTTGTACTCCCTGTTTACACATGACTGTATAGCCAGACACACATCCAACACCATCTTCAAGTTTGCTGGTGCTGATGACACCACCATCCTAGGCCTCATCACAGATGGAGACGAGACTGCCTACAGAGACGAGGTCAGCACCCTGTCAGAGTGGTGCTACCACAACAACCTCCGTCTCAACATCAGCAGAACTGAGGAGATGATCGTGGACTACAGGAAGCTGCAGAGGGGTGGTCACTCTCCCCTGTACATCAATGGAGCTGAAGTGGAGAGGGTCAGCAGTGTTAGGTTCCTCAGGGTGCACCTCACCGATGACCTCACCTGGTCACTCCACACCAACAAAGCAGTGAGGTCTGCTTGTCAGCGCCTCTTCTTCCTGAGAAGGCTCAGGAAGTTTGGTCTGCCTCCTGACCTCCTTACCAACTTCTACAGGTGCACCATAGAGAGCATCCTCACGGCCTGCATCACTGTCTGGTACGGCAGCTGTACTGCCTACGACCGCAAGGCCCTGAAGAGAGTGGTGAGGACAGCGGAGACCATCATAGGCAGCAAACAGTCCCAGTCCCGCCGCCTGAGGACATCTACCAGTCCGGCTGCCTGAGGACATCTACCAGTCCCACCCCCCTAGGACATCTACCAGTCCCGCCGCCTGAGGACATCTACCAGTCCGGCCGCCTGAGGACATCTACCAGTCCCGCCGCCTGAGGGCATCTACCAGTCCCGCCGCCTGAGGGCATCTACCAGTCCGGCTGCCTGAGGGCATCTACCAGTCCCGCCGCCTGAGGACATCTACCAGTCCGGCCGCCTGAGGACATCTACCAGTCCCACCCCCCTAGGACATCTACCAGTCCCGCTGCCTGAGGACACCTACCAGTCCCGCTGCCTGAGGACACCTACCAGTCCCGCTGCCTGAGGACACCTACCAGTCCCACTGCCTGAGGACACCTACCAGTCCCGCCACCTGAGGACATCTACCAGTCCCGCCGCCTGAGGACGTCTACCGGTCCCGCTGCCTGAGGACGTCTACCAGTCCCGCTGCCTGAGGACATCTACCAGTCCCGCCGCCTGAGGACATCTACCAGTCCCGCCGCCTGAGGACGTCTACCAGTCCCGCTGCCCGAGGACATCTACCAGTCCTGCTGCCTGAGGACGTCTACCAGTCCCGCTGCCTGAGGACGTCTACCAGTCCCGCCGCCTGAGGACGTCTACCAGTCCCGCCGCCTGAGGACGTCTACCAGTCCCGCCGCCTGAGGACGTCTACCAGTCCCGCTGCCTGAGGACGTCTACCAGTCCCGCCGCCTGAGGACGTCTACCAGTCCCGCCGCCTGAGGACGTCTACCAGTCCCGCTGCCTGAGGACGTCTACCAGTCCCGCTACCTGAGGACATCTACCAGTCCCGCTGCCTGAGGACGTCTACCAGTCCCGCTACCTGAGGACGTCTACCAGTCCCGCTGCCCGAGGACGTCTACCAGTCCCGCTGCCTGAGGACGTCTACCAGTCCCGCTGTCCGAGGAAAATCCAGAAGATCTGGTTGGACTGTAGCCAACCAGAACACGGCCTGTTCACCTTACTGCCATCAAGCAGGAGGTACCGCAGCATCCAGGCCAGAACAAACCAGCTAATGAACAGGTTCTACCCACAAGCCATCAGGTTCCTGTGAGCCTTTCACCAACACCACCAACATCACCAACACCACCGCACTCGGACACTTTGTTATTAATACTCTATGTAACACTGCTATGGACAACATCACTAAGTCACTTTATACAACAGGAATAGACATAAACATACATATTTATATTATCTCTACTCTCTTCAGACTATACCTGTCTCATAAATGTACATGTCAGAGAATTTCTACAGACCCCTCCTGTCTGTGTATATTCTGTATTGTGTATATTCTGTGTATTTTGTATTTGTTTAATATCTCTTTTATATCTCTTTATTTAATATGTTTAGTATGTATATAGTTTTGTCCTGCTGTAGAGTATCATCCTGAGCCTCACCACAAGCATTTCAATGCATAAATGTCCTGACATGTTATGCATATGACAAATAAAACTGAGATTTTGTGTTTAGTGTTGTATATATTTATTGTCTATTTATATGTTTGTATTGAAGTACTGTAAGGGACTACGCACCTAAGTTTTTCACTCACCTTCACACCTGTGAAAATGTGATGTGACTATAAAGTGATAAAGTAAAACTGAAACTTGAACTTGAGGGGGAGGGTGGAGGAGGTATCCGCTGCAGCTGCAGAGACTTGAACAGGGCAGTCAAACCGGTTGTAGAAGGTGTTGAACTCATTGGCTCTGTGTACATCACCGTCTGTGGCACTGTCTGTCCTCTGCATATAGCCTGTGATGGTCTTCATACCCCTCCACACCTCCCTCATGTTGTTCTCCCTTAGCTTCTGCTCCACCTTCCTCCTGTAGGACTCTTTTGCCTCTCGCAGGTGGACTTTGAGCTCCCTCTGTGTGCTCCTAAGCTCCTCCTGGTTGTTGTCTTTATAGGCCCTCTTCTTCTTGTTCAGAAGGCCTTTAACACTGCTGGTTATCCAGGGCTTGTTGTTAGCGAAGCAGCGCACAGTTTTTACAGGAACAACAACGTCCATGCAGAAGAAATGGGTCTGTAGTTTGCTAGCTCATAGGGATCAAGATTAGGTTTCTTAATTAAAGGTTTAATTACTGCTAGTTTAAGGGATTTTGGGACGTAACCTAGGCTAAGAGATGAGTTTATTATAGACAGAAGAGGCGTGGTTATTTCTGGCAGAACTTTCTTCAGTAAACTAGTCAGAACTGGATCTAATATGCATGTAGACGATTTTGAGGATGAAATGATTTGAAATAGATCTCTTTGTTGGAGTAGAGGTAATGCTGAAGGTAATGAAAAACAACTCAGAAGCTCTCTAGTCCAATCGAAGCCTCACCTAAAACCACCTGCAGATGGCAAGAACACTTACCTGGAAGTGGAGTATAGTGATCTAAAGGAAACCTCTCTGGGCCCAGAACCATCAACTGAATATGCAAGTAGAAATGTACTTCCAAAAACTCCACTTCCAATGGCTGTAGCCCAAAAACAAAGACAGTTGGACCGTGTTCAGACATCAGCAATACAGCAAACGTCTCACCAAATTGCAAATTTCCCCACTGTGGGATCAATATTGTCTTGTGTTGTCTTGTCTTGTCTTGTTCACAAATGGAAATACCAGCTTTAATGACACAGCTGATCTCATTGTTCAACAGCACAGGCTGTCTCTGCTTCCCAGCAGGGGAATCCCGGTGTTTACTGGGGAGCCTCTGGACTTTAGACCTTTAATGCAGGCATTTGTACATGGGATTGAAAGCAAAACCAGTTTGAACCGGGATCGCTTGTGTTACTCGGAGCAATACACTTCTGGCCCATCAAAGGGCCTGGTCAGGAGTTGTCTTCACATGGATGGCATGCAGAGTGCAGGAGTATTACTCTGGTGATAAAATAAAGCTCACTAGTGCATACATGGAGAAAGCCTTAAACTGGAGTGATATCAAGGCTGAAGACGGAAAGGCATTGTCCAGTTATACACTGTTTCTTCGAGGATGCTGCAACTGATCATAGAACCTTGAAAATATGGAAGAACTCAACCTACTGTAGAACAATGTTGGCCCATTGTGTCTACAGAACACAAAGCAGTGTTTATTTTATAAATAAGCACTGGTTAGAATTTTATAAACATCAACACAAGCAGTGTTTATTTTTCCATGCTTAGACCTTCTAGAAAAAAGGTTACTGAGTGTTATACTGAAGGTCATGTGATTACCAGGAAAGAAGCTTGAAATTAACATTAATTCAAATACATCAACAAATAAATAATCTTTTATAAAGCCTTCACAGCATTTTCCCCTTTGACTATAATTCTCAAATAACATAAGGCGGAGACAGGGTAGAATTCTACCACAGATGGGCTTCAGGTTTTACATTAAGAGTTTTCTGTGTAGAACGGATCTGATTATCCACACTCTGGAAGTGTCCTCCATCCTTACTCTGCTGTTACAACCATTTAAAACATTGGCTGATTTTTTTTGCAATTTTTGTGTCATAGAATGAAGGACAGATTCAAAGAATTGACGAGGCATCAATAAGAGTTTGAGATCCATCTAACCTGTCTCTCCTTCAAACGTGCTCTAGTCAATGACAACAACCATATCATAGCGCACACTCTTCAGCAGTTCTCTGCCCTTCATTCTAAAGCCTGCTTCTTCTTGTTTAACAGTTCCTTCAGGTGACCCAGGGTTTGTTTATTGGGAAAACAATGCACCCACCTGACAGGTACAGTGGTGTCTGTGCAGAAATTGGATATAATCGGTTATGTCATCACCAGGCGATTCACGTAAAACGTCTGTGGTCTCAAAGCAGACCTGCAGAGCCTCCTCCACCTCTGGTGACCACCTCCTGATTGTCCTTCTGGTCACCGGTTACCTTAAAACCACAGGCTGGCACGTGAGAGTTAGTAGAACCAGGTTGTGGTCCGATCTTCCCAGTGGATGAAGGGCAGATGACCAGTCCTTAACATTCGCATACAGAAGATCCAGCGCTCTGTTCTCCCTGGTGGTACAGCTGACAGACTGGTGGAGAGTAAAACATTAATAAAGTCCCCAGAGATGGCAATGAAAGAGTCCGACTGTGAGTATGACATCTCTCGCGTCTTCTGTGTACGCTGCCAGCGGGATGTAAACAACAACCATAATGGTGACCAAGAATTCCCTGGGCAAATAACACAGACGTAAACCGACAGCTAACAATGTCCTCTTCTTCACAGTAATATGTCCCAGCCTACACCATCGGTTGTTAACAGTGCAGCTCCTCTTCCCTTCTTCTTACCACTCCGTCCGCCCTCACAATCTGAAAGCCGGGGATGGAAATGCTGGAATCCAGAACATCTGCGCAGCTGTTCGCATGAGTAGCCGTAGGGGGCCTCGCTCTCTCCATTGTTCCCCATGCCGAGTCAGAAAGTACTTAGAAACAAACGAAGAAACAAAATGAAACTCGGAGGAAATAAAGGAGAGAAACTAAGTAAAAGAATACATGTAGAAAAAGAGCTAAAAAGGAGTAAAAACCCTAATATAGGTTAGATGCACAGGTGCCATCTTGGTAATGTAATGAAATTCACTACTGTAGCTGAGAAACTAGTCTGTTTTTACCTTTAACTTTTTTGCTGTTAGTTTCTTTCTTTCTTTATTTCTTTATTTACTTATTTATTTATTTATTGTATTGTACCTGGAATTATTGATTTTATTCTACTTTTTACTGAAAGCTTTTCTCATGAGAGACAATTAAAGCTTAGACCTTCTAGACCAAAGGTACCTTTGTGTTTATACTGAAGGTCATGTGATTACCAGTAAAGAAGCTTGAAATGAATATTAAATGTCTTAAGTATAAAAATTAGGTTATTTTGTGAACTATGCTTGTTTTGAGTGCATTACTGATGTAATAAGAACGTATTACTTGATACTCATATGTCTTTAAAATAGCAATATTAACTAGAAAAGTGCGTTACCTGAGGGAAACGTAGGATGGTTGCGCAGCTTGCTAATAGGGAACGAGGGTTGAGTAAACGAGTGTGGGTCAATGTGGCTGTGGATTAGAGTTTGAAGACCTACACTTACTAAGTATATGAAGTTTGGTGGCTCTCGGGCAAACGGAAACATTACTGCTTGGTTTGGGCCGAAAATGACTGGGAGGAACGAGGGATGAATAAACAAGTCAGTATGCCTGTGGATTTGTCAGAAACAAAGAACTGTACACAACAGCAAAGAGAAGTTTAGCAATGCAGACAAAACTTGGTCATAAGAGAAGGGGACAGAAAAAGGGTCAAACACCTCAGGCGCTTAAGGTACTTCAAACTGTCCTCCAAGGTGCTACAGAACTTCTACACGTGCACCATCGAAAGCATCTTAACGGGGAACATCACTTTATGGTTCGGTAACAGCACCATGCAGGACAGACAGGCTCTCCAGAGAGTGGTGCGTTCAGCAGAGCACATCACTCATACTGAGCTTCCTGACCTGCACTCCATTTACCGGAAACGGTTGCTGGTCAAGGGCAAGGAAAATAGTCAAGGACACCAGTCACCCCAACAATGGACTGTTTTCTCTGTTGCCCTCTGGAAAGCGTTTTCCTGCTTTAAAAACCAAAACAGAGAGAATGAGAGAGTTTCTTTCCACATGCTATTCAGACTCTAAACAAAAATAGTAACTAGGCCTAATCTTTTACACTACCGATGTTCAACTTTGCACAACTACACTGTAGTCACTTTAAACTGTAGTCACTTTACAGGCACTTTACAGACACCCTATATACAACTTAATACCTCATATGCTACATGACACTTTTTATTGTTCTACACTCTACTTTATACCTTTATTTATTTTTACATTTTGTACTCTTTTATATTTTATATTTTACTCTGTTTCATTTATCTCTTCTAATAATATGTGGCTGGGCAGTCACAAAAGCATTTCACTGCCGGTTGTACCATGTATGACTATGTATGTGACAAATAAAGCTTGATTTGATTTGATTTTATTTGATTTGGGTGGGTGAGCGTTGAGGAGATGCTGGGCTAATTCTTCACTGTACCTGAGGACTAGCTGACAAGGAAAGGGACAGCCTTGTCCCCACAGATAGCAGCTTCTCCATGGTTGTTCAGAAACTCAGGTGGGGTGATGAGGTAGAGATGGAGGATGATGCAGATTGCTCATGCAGCTCTGGAGTCTCCAGAAGTTCGTACAGTGAAACTTGACTCTCATCCGCTCTCTCTGCATTTTCGGTGGGGGGAGGATGTTGTGGCTCTGGAGTGACGACAGTGTTCTTGGCTGTTAACGCTTGGCGCTTTGGCGTGAAAGTGTCCTCAGGAGTGTTGGACAGGGAGAAGATGAAGTTCTCTGTCTGGAATCTATCCCCCATTCTGCTGGTGTGCTGTCCATCTTGTCTAAAAAAAATTTCTCCTTCCAAAAATGGTCAATAAAATGCTGTCCATTCCACATGCAGTGTTTCTGTAGCCACATGTTTATTGCAAAAAGCCTGGAGAACATATCGGAGCTCCTCACAGACAGAGGACCATTGATAAATGACTGAACATTGAGCTAGCAGAGTGTGTTGAAGAGATCATCAAAGTCTCTTTTCAAAACCCAATGGAGTGCTAGTAATAGGCTGCATAGTATTGAGAGAACGGTTCTTATACTTCAGCTTCTTATTCTCCAGCTTCTTATTCTCCAGCTTCTTATTCTCTTATTCTAGAGCTTCTTATTCCCCAACTTCTTATACTCCAGCATCTTATTCTCTTATTCTAGAGCTTCTTATTCCCCAGCTTCTTATTCTACAGTTTCTTATTATCTTATTCTACAGCTTCTTATTCTACAGCTTCTTATTCTACAGCTTCTTTTTCTCTTATTCTACAGCTTCTTATTCTACAGCTTCTTATTCTCCAGCTTCTTATTCTAGAGCTTCTTATTCTACAGTTTCTTATTATCTTATTCTACAGCTTCTTATTCTACAGCTTCTTATTCTACAGCTTCTTTTTCTCTTATTCTACAGCTTCTTATTCTACAGCTTCTTATTCTCCAGCTTCTTATTCTAGAGCTTCTTATTCTACAGCTTCTTATTCTCTTATTCTACAGGTTCTTATTCTACAGGTTCTTATTCTCCAGCTTCTTATTCTCTTATTCTAGAGCTTCTTATTCCCCAGCTTCTTATTCTACAGTTTCTTATTCTCTTATTCTACAGCTTCTTATTCTACAGCTTCTTATTCTACAGCTTCTTATTCTCTTATTCTCCAGCTTCTTATTCTCCAGCTTCTTATTCTACAGCTTCTTATTCTACAGCTTCTTATTCTCTTATTCTACAGCTTCTTATTCTCCAGCTTCTTATTCTAGAGCTTCTTAATCTACAGCTTCTTATTCTCTAATTCTACAGGTTCTTATTCTACAGGTTCTTATTCTCCAGGTTCTTATTCTCCAGGTTCTTATTTTCTTATTCTCCAGCTTCTTATTCTCCAACTTCTTATTCTACAGCTTCGTATTCTCCTGGCTCTTATTCTCCAGCTTCTTCTTCTCTAGGTTCTTATTGTACAGCTTCTTATTCTCCAGCTTCTTATTCTCCAGCTTCTTATTCTACAGATTCGTATTCTCTTATTCTCCAGATTCTAATTCTCTAGGTTTGTATTCCCCAGCTTCTTATTCTCCAGGTTCTTATTCTACAGCTTCTTATTCTCCAAGTTCTTATTCTACAGCTTCTTATTCTACAGCTTCTTATTCTACAGCTTCTTTTTCTCTTATTCTACAGGTTCTTATTCTCCAGCTTCTTATTCTCCAGCTTCTTATTCTAGAGCTTCTTATTCTACAGTTTCTTATTA
Organism: Prochilodus magdalenae; assembly: GCA_024036415.1. Taxonomy (NCBI): domain Eukaryota; kingdom Metazoa; phylum Chordata; class Actinopteri; order Characiformes; family Prochilodontidae; genus Prochilodus; species Prochilodus magdalenae. The sequence goes on from JAMWET010004411.1 coordinate 33,541, forward strand.
TCTTATTCTACAGCTTCTTATTCTACAGCTTCTTATTCTACAGCTTCTTTTTCTCTTATTCTACAGCTTCTTATTCTACAGCTTCTTATTCTCCAGCTTCTTATTCTAGAGCTTCTTATTCTACAGCTTCTTATTCTCTTATTCTACAGGTTCTTATTCTACAGGTTCTTATTCTCCAGCTTCTTATTCTCTTATTCTAGAGCTTCTTATTCCCCAGCTTCTTATTCTACAGTTTCTTATTCTCTTATTCTACAGCTTCTTATTCTACAGCTTCTTATTCTACAGCTTCTTATTCTCTTATTCTCCAGCTTCTTATTCTCCAGCTTCTTATTCTACAGCTTCTTATTCTACAGCTTCTTATTCTCTTATTCTACAGCTTCTTATTCTCCAGCTTCTTATTCTAGAGCTTCTTAATCTACAGCTTCTTATTCTCTAATTCTACAGGTTCTTATTCTACAGGTTCTTATTCTCCAGGTTCTTATTCTCCAGGTTCTTATTTTCTTATTCTCCAGCTTCTTATTCTCCAACTTCTTATTCTACAGCTTCGTATTCTCCTGGCTCTTATTCTCCAGCTTCTTCTTCTCTAGGTTCTTATTGTACAGCTTCTTATTCTCCAGCTTCTTATTCTCCAGCTTCTTATTCTACAGATTCGTATTCTCTTATTCTCCAGATTCTAATTCTCTAGGTTTGTATTCCCCAGCTTCTTATTCTCCAGGTTCTTATTCTACAGCTTCTTATTCTCCAAGTTCTTATTCTACAGCTTCTTATTCTCTTATTCTCCAGCTTCTTATTCTCTTATTCTACAGCTTCATATTCTCTTATTCTACAGCTTCTTATTCTCCAGCTACTTTTTCTCCAGCTTCTTATTCTCCAGCTTCTTATTCTCTTATTCTACAGCTTCTTATTCTCTTATTCTCCAGCATCTTATTCTCCACATTCTTATTCTCCAGCTTCTTATTCTCCAACTTCTTATTCTCCAGCATCTTATTCTCCAGCATCTTATTCTCCACATTCTTATTCTCCAGCTTCTTATTCTCCAACTACTTATTCTCCAGCTACTTATTCTCCATCTTCTTATTCTCTTATTCTACAGCTTCTTATTCTCCAGATTCTTATTCTCTAGGTTTGTATTCCCCATGTTCTTATTGTACAGCTTCTTATTCTCCAGCATCTTATTCTCCAGCTTCTTATTCTCCACATTCTTATTCTCCAGCTTCTAATTCTCCAACTTCTTATTCTCCAGCTTTTTATTCTCTTATTCTACAGGTTCTTATTCTCCAGCTTCTTATTCTCTAGGTTTGTATTCCCCATGTTCTTATTCTCCAGCTTTTTATTATACAGCTTCTTATTCTCTTATTCTACAGGTTCTTATTCTACAGGTTCTTATTCTCCAGCTTCTTATTCTTCAGCTTCTTATTCTATTATTCTCCAGCTTCTTATTCTCCAGCTTCTTACTCTCTTATTCTACAGGTTCTTCTTCTACAGCTTCGTATTCTCCTGGCTCTTATTCTCCAGCTTCTTCTTCTCTAGGTTTTTATTGTACAGCTTCTTATTCTCCAGCTTCTTATTGTACAGCTTCTTATTCTCCAGCTTCTTATTGTACAGCTTCTTATTCTCCAGCTTCTTATTGTACAGCTTCTTATTCTCCAGCTTCTTGTTCTCCAGCTTCTTATGCTCTTATTCTCCAGATTCTAATTCTCTAGGTATGTATCCCCCAGGTTCTTGTTGTACAGCTTCATATTCTCCTGGCTCTCATTCTCCAGCTTCTTCTTCTCTAGGGTTTTATTCTCCAGCTTCATATTCTACAGCTTCTTAATCTACAGCGTCTTATTCTACAGCTTCTTATTCTACAGCTTCTTATTCTTTTATTCTCCAGCTTCTTATTCTCCAGCTTCTTATTCTTTTATTGTCCAGCTTCTTATTCTCCAGCTTCTTATTTTACAGCTTCTTATTCTCTTATTCTACAGGTTCTTCTTCTACAGCTTCTTATTCTACAGCTTCTTATTGTACAGCTTCGTATTCTCTTGGCTCTTATTCTCCAGCTTCTTCTTCTCTAGGTTCTTATTCTCTTATTCTCCAGATTCTTATTCTCTAGGTATGTATTCCCCAGGTTCTTGTTGTACAGCTTCATATTCTCCTGGCTCTCATTCTCCAGCTTCTTGTTCTCTAGGGTTTTATTCTCCAGCTTCTTATTCTACAGCTTCTTATTCTCCAGGTTCTTATTTTCTTATTCTCCAGCTTCTTATTCTCCAGCTTCTTATTCTATTATTCTCCAGCTTCTTAATCTCTATCTTTATTCTCCAGCTTCTTATTCTCCAGCTTCTTATTCTACAGCTTCTTATTCTTCAGCTTCGTATTCTCTTATTCTCCAGCTTCTTATTCTCTTTATTCTCCAGCTTCTTATTCTCCAGCTTCGTATTCTCTTATTCTACTACGCTTCTTATTCTCCAGCTTCTTTTTCTCCACTTCACTTCTACATTCTCTTATTCTACTTATCTTAAAGCTTCTTCTACAGCTTTTTATTCTACAGCTTCTTATTGTACAGGTCTCTTATTCTCCAGCTTCTTATTCTCTTATTCTGCCAGTCATAATTTCTAATTCTCTAGGTTTGTATCCCCCAGCCCGAATTTTCCTATTTTTCTCTTTCTTATTATATTCCTCGCAAAGCTCTTCTTATTCTGTCAGCTTCTACTATTCTCCAGATTTGTTATTCTCCAGCTTCTTATTCTCCCCCCATTCGCTCCATTAGATTCTCAGAAATTCTTTATTTAGGTTTGTATTCCCCAGCTTCTTATTCTCCAGCTTCTTATTCTCCAGCTTCTTATTCTCTTATTCTCCAGCTTCTTATTCTCTTATTCTCCAGGTTATTATTTTCCAGCTTCTTATTCTCCAGCTTCTTATTCTCCAGCTTCTTATTCTACAGCTGCTTATTCTCTTATTCTTCAGATTCTAATTCTCTAGGTTTGTATTCCCCGGCTTCGTATTCTCCAAATTTTTATTCTACAGCTTTTTATTCTCCAGGTTCTTATTCTACAGCTTCTTATTTTCTTATTCTACAGGTTCTTATTCTCCAGCTTTTTATTCTCCAGCATCTTATTCTCCAGCTTCTTATTCTCCAGCTTCTTATTCTACAGCTTCTTATTCTCCAGATTCTAATTCTCTAGGTTTGTATTCCCCAGCTTCTTATTCTCCAGCTTCTTATTCTCCAGCTTCTTATTCTCATATTCTCCAGATTCTAATTATTTAGGTTTGTATTCCCCAGCTTCTTATTCTCCAGCTTCTTATTCTCCAGCTTCTTATTCTCTTATTCTCCAGCTTCTTATTCTCTTATTCTCCAGGTTATTATTTTCCAGCTTCTTATTCTCCAGCTTCTTATTCTCCAGCTTCTTATTCTACAGCTGCTTATTCTCTTATTCTTCAGATTCTAATTCTCTAGGTTTGTATTCCCCAGCTTCGTATTCTCCAAATTTTTATTCTACAGCTTTTTATTCTCCAGGTTCTTATTCTACAGCTTCTTATTTTCTTATTCTACAGGTTCTTATTCTCCAGCTTTTTATTCTCCAGCATCTTATTCTCCAGCTTCTTATTCTCCAGCTTCTTATTCTACAGCTTCTTATTCTACAGGTTCTTATTCTCCAGCTTCTTATTTTCGAGCTTCTTATTCTCCAGCTTCTTATTCTATAGGTTCTTATTCTCCAGCTTCTTATTCTCAAGCTTCTTATTCTATAGGTTCTTATTCTCCAGCTTCTTATTTTCGAGCATATTATTCTTCAGCTTCTTATTCTATAGGTTCTTATTCTCCAGCTTCTTATTCTCTTATTCTCCAGCTTCTTATTCTACAGGTTCTTATTCTACAGGTTCTTATTCTCTTATTCTCCAGCTTCTGATTCTACAGGTTCATATTCTTATTCTAGAGGTTCTTATTCTCCAGCTTCTTATTCTCCAGGTTCTTATTCTCCAGGTTCTTATTCTATAGGTTCTTATTTTCCAGCTTCTTATTCTATAGGTTCTTATTCTACAGCTTCTTATTCTATAGGTTCTTATTCTCCAGCTTCTTATTCTCTTATTCTACAGCTTCTTATTCTCCAGCTTCTCATTCTATAGGTTCTTATTTTCCAGCTTCTTATTCTATAGGTTCTTATTCTCCAGTTTCTTATTCTATAGGTTCTTATTCTACAGCTTCTTATTCTATAGGTTCTTATTCTCCAGCTTCTTATTCTCTTATTCTCCAGCTTCTTATTCTACAGGTTCTTATTCTCCAGCTTCTTATTCTACAGCTTATTATTCTCCAGCATCTTATTCTATAGGTTCTTATTCTCCAGCTTCTTATTTTCGAGCTGCTTATTCTCCAGCGTCTTATTCTATAGGTTCTTATTCTCCAGCTTCTTTTTCTCAAGCTTCTTTTTCTGTAGGTTTTTATTCTCCAGCTTCTTATTCTATAGGTTCTTATTCTCCAGCTTCTTATTTTCGAGCTTCTTATTCTCCAGCTTCTTATTCTACAGCTTCTTATTCTCCAGGTTCTTATTTTCTTATTCTCCAGCTTCTTATTCTCCAGCTTCTTATTCTATTATTCTCCAGCTTCTTAATCTATTATTCTCCAGCTTCTTATTCTCCAGCTTCTTATTCTACAGCTTCTTATTCTTCAGCTTCGTATTCTCTTATTCTCCAGCTTCTTATTCTCTTATTCTCCAGCTTCTTATTCTCCAGCTTCGTATTCTCTTATTCTACAGCTTCTTATTCTCCAGCTTCTTATTCTACAGCTTCTTATTCTCTTATTCTACAGCTTCTTCTTCTACAGCTTTTTATTCTACAGCTTCTTATTGTACAGGTTCTTATTCTCCAGCTTCTTATTCTCTTATTCTCCAGATTCTAATTCTCTAGGTTTGTATTCCCCAGCTTCTTATTCTCCAGCTTCTTATTCTACAGCTTCTTATTCTCCAGCTTGTTATTCTCCAGCTTCTTATTCTCATATTCTCCAGATTCTAATTATTTAGGTTTGTATTCCCCAGCTTCTTATTCTCCAGCTTCTTATTCTCCAGCTTCTTATTCTCTTATTCTCCAGCTTCTTATTCTCTTATTCTCCAGGTTATTATTTTCCAGCTTCTTATTCTCCAGCTTCTTATTCTCCAGCTTCTTATTCTACAGCTGCTTATTCTCTTATTCTTCAGATTCTAATTCTCTAGGTTTGTATTCCCCAGCTTCGTATTCTCCAAATTTTTATTCTACAGCTTTTTATTCTCCAGGTTCTTATTCTACAGCTTCTTATTTTCTTATTCTACAGGTTCTTATTCTCCAGCTTTTTATTCTCCAGCATCTTATTCTCCAGCTTCTTATTCTCCAGCTTCTTATTCTACAGCTTCTTATTCTACAGGTTCTTATTCTCCAGCTTCTTATTTTCGAGCTTCTTATTCTCCAGCTTCTTATTCTATAGGTTCTTATTCTCCAGCTTCTTATTCTCAAGCTTCTCATTCTATAGGTTCTTATTCTCCAGCTTCTTATTTTCGAGCATATTATTCTCCAGCTTCTTATTCTATAGGTTCTTATTCTCCAGCTTCTTATTCTCTTATTCTCCAGCTTCTTATTCTACAGGTTCTTATTCTACAGGTTCTTATTCTCTTATTCTCCAGCTTCTGATTCTACAGGTTCATATTCTTATTCTAGAGGTTCTTATTCTCCAGCTTCTTATTCTCCAGGTTCTTATTCTCCAGGTTCTTATTCTATAGGTTCTTATTTTCCAGCTTCTTATTCTATAGGTTCTTATTCTACAGCTTCTTATTCTATAGGTTCTTATTCTCCAGCTTCTTATTCTCTTATTCTACAGCTTCTTATTCTCCAGCTTCTCATTCTATAGGTTCTTATTTTCCAGCTTCTTATTCTATAGGTTCTTATTCTCCAGTTTCTTATTCTATAGGTTCTTATTCTACAGCTTCTTATTCTATAGGTTCTTATTCTCCAACTTCTTATTCTCTTATTCTCCAGCTTCTTATTCTACAGGTTCTTATTCTCCAGCTTCTTATTCTACAGCTTATTATTCTCCAGCATCTTATTCTATAGGTTCTTATTCTCCAGCTTCTTATTTTCGAGCTGCTTATTCTCCAGCGTCTTATTCTATAGGTTCTTATTCTCCAGCTTCTTTTTCTCAAGCTTCTTTTTCTGTAGGTTTTTATTCTCCAGCTTCTTATTCTATAGGTTCTTATTCTCCAGCTTCTTATTTTCAAGCTTCTTATTCTCCAGCTTCTTATTCTATAGGTTCTTATTCTCCAGCTTCTTATTCTCTTATTCTCCAGCTTCTTATTCTCTTATTCTCCAGCTTCTTATTCTCCAGCTTCTTATTCTCTTATTCTCCAGCTTCTTATTCTCCAGCTTCTTATTCTCTTATTCTCCAGTTTCTTATTCTCCAGCATCTTATTCTCCAGCTTCTTATTCTCCAACTTCTTATTCTCTTATTCTACAGGTTCTTATTCTCCAGCTTCTTATTCTCTAGGTTTGTATTCCCCATGTTCTTATTCTCCAGCTTTTTATTCTACAGCTTCTTATTCTACAGCTTCTTATTCTCTTATTCTCCAGGTTCTTATTCTACAGGTTCTTATTCTCCAGGTTCTTATTTTCTTATTCTCCAGCTTCTTATTCTCCAACTTCTTATTCTACAGCTTCGTATTCTCCTGGCTCTTATTCTCCAGCTTCTTCTTCTCTAGGTTCTTATTGGACAGCTTCTTATTCTCTTATTCTCCAGCTTCTTAATCTCTTATTCTACAGTTTCTTATTCTATAGGTTCTTATTCTCCAGCTTCTTATTCTCTTATTCTCCAGCTTCTTATTCTCAAGGTTCTTATTCTCCAGCTTCTTATTCTCTTATTCTCCAGCTTCTTATTCTCCAGGTTCTTATTCTCCAGCTTCTTATTCTCCAGGTTCTTATTCTCCAGCTTCTTATTCTACAGCTTCTAATTCTCCAGCTTCTTATTCTATAGGTTCTTATTCTCCAGCTTCTTATTCTCTTATTCTCCAGCTTCTTATTCTACAGCTTCTTATTCTCCAGATTCTTATTCTCCAGGTTCTTATTTTCCAGCTTCTTATTCGCCAGCTTCTTATTCTATAGGTTCTTATTCTCTTATTCTCCAGCTTCTTATTCTCCAGCATCTTATTCTCCAGCTTCTTATTCTCTTATTCTACAGGTTCTTATTCTCCAGCTTCTTATTCTCTAGGTTTGTATTCCCCATGTTCTTATTCTTCAGCTTTTTATTCTACAGCTTCTTATTCTACAGCTTCTTATTCTCTTATTCTACAGGTTCTTATTCTACAGGTTCTTATTCTACAGCTTCTTATTCTCCAGCTTCTTATTCTACAGCTTCGTATTTTCCTGGCTCTTATTCTCCAGCTTCTTCTTCTCTAGGTTCTTATTCTACAGCTTCTTATTCTCGAGCTTCTTATTCTACAGGTTCTTATTCTCCAGCTTCTCATTCTCCAGATTTGTATTCTCTTATTCTCCAGATTTTAATTCTCTAGGTTTGTATTCCCCAGCTTCTTATTCTCCAGCTTCTTATTCTTCTATTCTCCAGATTCTTATACTCTTATTCTCCAGGTTATTATTCTCCAGCTTCTTATTCTTCAGCTTCTTATTCTACAGCCTCTTATTCTCTTATTCTCCAGATTCTAATTCTCTAGGTTTGTATTCCCCAGCTTCTTATTCTCCAGGTTCTTATTCTACAGCTTCTTATTCTCCAAATTCTTATTCTACAGCTTCTTATTCTCTTATTCTCCAGCTTCTTATTCTCTTATTCTACAGCTTCTTATTCTCTTATTCTCCAGCTTCTTATTCTCCAGCTACTTATTCTCCAGCTACTTATTCTCCAGCTTCTTATTCTCTTATTCTACAGCTTCTTATGCTCCAGATTCTTATTCTCTAGGTTTGTATTCCCCATGTTCTTATTGTACAGCTTCTTATTCTCCAGCATCTTATTTTCCAGCATCTTATTCTCCACATTCTTATTCTCCAGCTTCTTATTCTCCATCTTCTTATTCTCCAGCTTCTTATTCTCCAGCTTCTTATTCTCTTACTCTCCAACTTCTTATTCTCCAGCTTCTTATTCTCCAGCTTCTTATTCTCTTATTCTACAGGTTCTTATTCTCAAGCTTCTTATTCTCTAGGTTTGTATTCCCCATGTTCTTATTCTCCAGCTTTTTATTCTACAGCTTCTTATTCTCTTATTCTACAGGTTCTTATTCTACAGGTTCTTATTCTCCAGCTTCTTATTCTTCAGCTTCTTATTCTATTATTCTCCAGCTTCTTATTCTCCAGCTTCTTATTCTCTTATTCTACAGGTTCTTCTTCTACAGCTTTTAATTCTACAGCTTCTTATTCTACAGCTTCGTATTCTCCTGGCTCTTATTCTCCAGCTTCTTCTTCTCTAGGTTCTTATTGTACAGCTTCTTATTCTCCAGCTTCTTATTCTACAAGTTCTTATTCTCCAGCTTCTTATTCTCCAGCTTCTTATTCTCCCGATTCTTATTCTCTTATTCTCCAGATTCTAATTCTCTAGGTTTGTATTCCCCAGCTTCTTATTCTCCAGCTTCTTGTTCTCCAGCTTCTTATTCTCTTATTCTCCAGATTCTTATTCTCTAGGTATGTATCCCCCAGGTTCTTGTTGTACAGCTTCATATTCTCCTGGCTCTCATTCTCCAGCTTGTTCTTCTCTAGGGTTTTATTCTCCATCTTCTTAATCTACAGTGTCTTATTCTACAGCTTCTTATTCTACAGCTTCTTATTCTTTTATTCTCCAGCTTCTTATTCTCCAGCTTCTTATTCTTTTATTGTCCAGCTTCTTATTCTCCAGCTTCTTATTTTACAGCTTCTTATTCTCTTATTCTACAGGTTCTTCTTCTACAGCTTCTTATTCTACAGCTTCTTATTGTACTGCTTCATATTCTCTTGGCTCTTATTCTCCAGCTTCTTCTTCTCTAGGTTCTTATTCTCTTATTCTCCAGATTCTTATTCTCTAGGTATGTATTCCCCAGGTTCTTGTTGTACAGCTTCATATTCTCCTGGCTCTCATTCTCCAGCTTCTTGTTCTCTAGGGTTTTATTCTCCAGCTTCTTATTCTACAGCTTCTTAATCTACAGCGTATTATTCTACAGCTTCTTATTCTCCAGGTTCTTATTTTCTTATTCTCCAGCTTGTTATTCTCCAGCTTCTTATTCTATTATTCTCCAGCTTCTTAATCTATTATTCTCCAGCTTCTTATTCTACAGGTTCTTATTCTCCAGCTTCTTATTCTCCAGCTTCGTATTCTCCTATTCTCCAGCTTCTTATTCTCCAGCTTCGTATTCTCCTGGCTCTTATTCTCCAGCTTCTTCTTCTCTAGGTTCTTATTGTACAGCTTCTTATTCTCCAGCTTCTTATTCTACAGGTTCTTATTCTCCAGCTTCTTATTCTCCAGCTTCTTATTCTCCCGATTCTTATTCTCTTATTCTCCAGATTCTAATTCTCTAGGTTTGTATTCCCCAGCTTCTTATTCTCCAGCTTCTTGTTCTCCAGCTTCTTATTCTCTTATTCTCCAGATTCTTATTCTCTAGGTATGTATCCCCCAGGTTCTTGTTGTACAGCTTCATATTCTCCTGGCTCTCATTCTCCAGCTTGTTCTTCTCTAGGGTTTTATTCTCCATCTTCTTAATCTACAGTGTCTTATTCTACAGCTTCTTATTCTACAGCTTCTTATTCTTTTATTCTCCAGCTTCTTATTCTCCAGCTTCTTATTCTTTTATTGTCCAGCTTCTTATTCTCCAGCTTCTTATTTTACAGCTTCTTATTCTCTTATTCTACAGGTTCTTCTTCTACAGCTTCTTATTCTACAGCTTCTTATTGTACTGCTTCATATTCTCTTGGCTCTTATTCTCCAGCTTCTTCTTCTCTAGGTTCTTATTCTCTTATTCTCCAGATTCTTATTCTCTAGGTATGTATTCCCCAGGTTCTTGTTGTACAGCTTCATATTCTCCTGGCTCTCATTCTCCAGCTTCTTGTTCTCTAGGGTTTTATTCTCCAGCTTCTTATTCTACAGCTTCTTAATCTACAGCGTATTATTCTACAGCTTCTTATTCTCCAGGTTCTTATTTTCTTATTCTCCAGCTTGTTATTCTCCAGCTTCTTATTCTATTATTCTCCAGTTTCTTAATCTATTATTCTCCAGCTTCTTATTCTCCAGCTTCGTATTCTCTTATTCTCCAGCTTCTTATTCTCCAGCTTCGTATTCTCTTATTCTACAGGTTCTTCTTCTACAGCTTTTAATTCTACAGCTTCTTATTCTACAGCTTCGTATTCTCCTGGCTCTTATTCTCCAGCTTCTTCTTCTCTAGGTTCTTATTGTACAGCTTCTTATTCTCCAGCTTCTTATTCTACAGGTTCTTATTCTCCAGCTTCTTATTCTCCAGCTTCTTATTCTCCCGATTCTTATTCTCTTATTCTCCAGATTCTAATTCTCTAGGTTTGTATTCCCCAGCTTCTTATTCTCCAGCTTCTTGTTCTCCAGCTTCTTATTCTCTTATTCTCCAGATTCTTATTCTCTAGGTATGTATCCCCCAGGTTCTTGTTGTACAGCTTCATATTCCCCTTGGCCCTCATTCTCCAGCTTGTTCTTCTCTAGGGTTTTATTCTCCATCTTCTTAATCTACAGCGTCTTATTCTACAGCTTCTTATTCTACAGCTTCTTATTCTTTTATTCTCCAGCTTCTTATTCTCCAGCTTCTTATTCTTTTATTGTCCAGCTTCTTATTCTCCAGCTTCTTATTTTACAGCTTCTTATTCTACAGCTTCTTATTGTACTGCTTCATATTCTCTTGGCTCTTATTCTCCAGCTTCTTCTTCTCTAGGTTCTTATTCTCTTATTCTCCAGATTCTTATTCTCTAGGTATGTGTTCCCCAGGTTCTTGTTGTACAGCTTCATATTCTCCTGGCTCTCATTCTCCAGCTTCTTCTTCTCTAGGGTTTTATTCTCCAGCTTCTTATTCTACAGCTTCTTAATCTACAGCGTATTATTCTACAGCTTCTTATTCTCCAGGTTCTTATTTTCTTATTCTCCAGCTTGTTATTCTCCAGCTTCTTATTCTATTATTCTCCAGCTTCTTAATCTATTATTCTCCAGCTTCTTATTCTACAGGTTCTTATTCTCCAGCTTCTTATTCTCCAGCTTCGTATTCTCTTATTCTCCAGCTTCTTATTCTCCAGCTTCGTATTCTCTTATTCTACATCTTCTTATTCTCCAGCTTCTTATTCTACAGCTTCTTATTCTCTTATTCTACAGGTTCTTCTTCTACAGCTTCTTATTCTACAGCTTCTTATTGTACAGGTTCTTATTCTCCAGCTTCTTATTGTACAGCTTTGTATTCTCCTGGCTCTTATTCTCCAGCTTCTTATTCTCTTATTCTCCAAATTCTAATTCTCTAGGTTTGTATTCCCCAGCTTCTTATTCTCCAGCTTCTTATTCCCCAGCTTCTTATTCTCCAGCTTCTTTTCCTCCAGCTTCTTATTCTCATATTCTCCAGATTCTAATTATTTAGGTTTGTATTCCCCAGCTTCTTATTCTCCAGCTTCTTTTTCTACAGCTTCTTATTCTCCAGCTTCTTTTTCTCCAGCTTCTTATTCTCCAGCTTCTTATTCTCTTATTCTCCAGATTCTAATTCTCTAGGTTTGTATTCCCCAGCTTCTTATTCTCCAGCTTCTTTTACTACAGCTTCTTATTCTCCAGCTTCTTATTCTCCAGCTTCTTATTCTCATATTCTCCAGATTCTAATGATTTAGGTTTGTATTCCCCAGCTTCTTATTCTACAGCTTTTTATTCTACAGCTTCTTATTCTCCAGGTTCTTATTCTACAGCTTCTTATTCTCTTATTCTCCAGCTTCTTATTCTCTTATTCTCCAGGTTATTATTCTCCAGCTTCTTATTCTCCATCTTTTTATTCTACAGGTTCTTATTCTACAGCTTCTTAATCTACAGCTTCTTATTCTCCAGCTTCTTATTCTACAGCTTCTTATTCTACAGCTTCTTATTCTCTTATTCTCCAGATTCTAATTCTCTAGGTTTGTATTCCCCAGCTTCATATTCTCCAGGTTTTTATTCTACAGCTTCTTATTCTCCAGGTTCTTATTCTACAGCTTCTTATTCTCCAGGTTCTTATTTTACAGCTTCTTATTCTCCAGCTTCTTATTCTCCAGCTTCTTATTCTCTTATTATCCAGCTTTTTATTATCCAGCTTCTTATTCTCTTATTCTCCAGCTTCTTATTCTCCAGCTTCTTATTCTCTTAATCTACAGCTTCTTATTCTCCAGACTCTTATTCTCTTATTCTCCAGCTTCTTATTCTACAGCTTCTTATTCTCTTATTCTCCAGCATCTTATTCTCCAGATTCTTATTCTCCAGCATCTTATTCTCCAGCTTCTTATTCTACAGGTTCTTATTCTACAGCATCTTATTCTCCAGCTTCTTATTCTCCAGATTCTTATTCTCCAGCTTCTTATTCTACAGTTTCTTAATCTACAGCTTCTTAATCCACAGCTTCTTATTCTCTTATTCTACAGGTTCTTATACTTTAGCTTCTTATTCTCCAGGTTCTTATTCTCTAAGTTCTCATTCTCCATGTTTTTATTCTCCAGCTTCTTATTGTACAGCTTTGTATTCTCCTGGCTCTTATTCTCTAGCTTCTTCTTCTCTATGGTCTTATTCTCCAGCTTCTTATTCTCCAGCTTCAACTCTCCAGCTATCTGCTAACACTTCCAGTTCTTCATCAGACATCAGGCTTGTAGTTGCTGTGGCAAGACTGTCAGTTGTTCCGTGGTGTCTTTAAAACCTGAGATAGGCCGGTGTTTCAACCAGACAATCTTTAGGTTAAGATGAAATGCTTGGATAAGACTACCTTACCAAAAACTGCTTTGCAAGACTGGTGGCTTTACTAGTTAGTGAAACCTAAATGCACTCGTTATAGGCTACAGTTTGTTAATGTGCTTGTTAAAACAGTGGAGAACATGTAAGAAACATGGTTCCTTATTATTAATTATTTGCCTAATTTCTTCATTATTTTATATTATTTTTGTGTCTGTGTTCAGAATCAGTTTTTAGGCCCATTCTAATTTTTTTCACATTGTGTTTTTTACATTGTACCTCACCATTCAGCTGCAATATGTCACAGTATGATATTTTTTGTCTATATTGTCCAGCCCTATCTAGACCACAGGCCATTTACACACATCAAACACAGACTAGCTGATATTTGGATTTCTGTACTCTGACAGAGGTGTTTGATGATGGAAAGGGTGGTTTGATGATATATCTGACACCGGCTGTGTGGAAGACCTGATGGCATTAACTGTGGTGTGATTCTGCTGCACAGATATACAACATCCACTTTTTGGCATGTTTAAACTGAAATATTTTTTTTGTCTTGTTTGCTGTAGATCACTACAGCAACATCAGTGTAGCTCAGCAGTGTGTTCTTGTTTACCAGCTGCTAAAACAGCTATGTCTCTTTCAGTTGTGCGGGGCAGAAGTGATTTAACGTTACTACAGTTTGTTAGGATAGGAGTTTGCACCAGGCCTGTAGGACAGTCATACACCACTTATCTTACATTTGATCGCAAGTCAACAGAACAACCCTTGTAAAACAGGTGTTGGGTGAAGTTGTATGAGTATCAGTGTTACACTGTCTAGACTATTGCAGTCATTAGGACACATTAGGCTAAGTCTTTATGGAGGACTGGATCTGCCAAAATAAAAAATAAAAATAAAAATAAAAGACTAAATAAAATTAACATTTAAATAAAAATAACTAGAATTTTTATATATTGCTTGCTTAGATTTTATTTATGCGCTTATTTCCTTTTCTTGCATTTATATATTTCTCATTTTATTTATTTTTGTACTGTTTATTAATGTTTTATTAAGGTCTCCCTTCATTTTATATATATTTTCTGCATATATTATTTAAACATGGTTATTTTAAAATCTATTTATTTAATACATATTATTTTTACATAAAATATAATTTAATTATACATTTAACTATTTTAATTTTTTTTACTAATTTATTTATTTATTTCTGTTTTTCTTTTTTTATCTGATAATGAGGAGGCGTGTTTTTCATGTTCAGGTTTAGCAATCAAGTGCAGAACGACAGGAGTTGATTTCGAGCAGAGCTATGTAGCTTGGCTATGCGTTCGGGTGAAAGACTCCGAGAGGACAAATATCGGGGCGCAGGTCGGTGTCGGATCTGCTCAGAGAGGCAGCTTCTCGCCTCGATGAAATGGATCAGAGTATGTATTTTGAGCTTTATTGAGGATATATTATTTAGTTAATTAAATATGTTTTGGTGTCTTTTGTAGTTCTAGCATCACAGCCACGTTCTCTGTATTAGAAGATGTAGCAAAATGAAACAAACCAGCCACAGCCTCCACTCGAAAGAGTAAACAATCTGCACTTGCATTTTCAGCAAGGTCAGCAAAGAGTCTCAGGTCTCTCGCTACCTGTTGCCTGTAAGCAGCCATTAGTGCACCGTGTTGTTCATAGTTACTGCTGATGGATCTATGGAATCTGATGTCGATCAACCAATAGGAATGTTAAGACACACTGACGTCATTGATTGACAGCCCCTTTATTACCATAAGGGTAAGGAAAAACAAAAATAAATAAATAAATGAATTTATAAATAAATAATTAGGTAAACACATTAATTTAAAATAAAAATGTTCATTAAGTAACACAAATAAAATAAATACACATTACACATTTATTTACGTTTTTTATTTATTGATATATTTATTCTATGTTTATTAATTTATTTTTAGATTACCATCATTATTTCTTTACCATTTCAATTTAAGTATTCGTCTTTTATTTTCTTATTTTTTATTTTTGGCAGATCCGGTCCTCCATAAGTCTTTACCAGTATCAGGAAAAGGAACCTCATTATCCCAGTTTTACAGGACTGGCAGTCTGTATATTACAAGATTTAGTTATATATGTGCATGACATGTTATCATTTATGTATGTTCTGTAAGGGCAGCACATAAGATGAGTAGTATCTTTACAGCAACTATAGAGAAAGAAAAAGACGATCTGAATCTAGTTCATTAACGTTATGTCCTTATGTAACAGAGAAGTGTGCCACACTTCCTAGTCATGTGATTTTAAGGAAGTCTGCTCCACAGTCTACATAAATACAGGTACCAGTATTAGAACTTCATTTCCTGAAACGGAGAGCTCTCAGCAAGCAGCAGCGAGCGCATTGCAAAGGGCAGCAAAAGACCGAAAGGTACCGTTCCTCAGGTTGTACTTCGTTATTTTACTCCACTTTAACTATTTAATCAATACAGTCTGTTGAGGTATTTTAGATCAGGAAAGATGCCAGACTGACTGTTTTAGATGTGTATAAGAAAACTTATATACTAAATAAAATTCATTTAGAGTGTAATGTAAACGTAACTTTTTTACACATTTACATTTTCGGTATGAACAAAAAGTACCTATCAAATACGAATCTACAGATTAAACGTACATGCAGGAAGAGTCATGTTGAATGAGGCTGAACACTGATTTTGTGTCATAATAGTGGGTGCCAGAGAGATTAAATATGTTATTTTCCAAGTTGTGCAGGCATTTAACATTACACGTGTGTAACGGGAATACCAATTACCAAGAATTACCAATACATCAAAAAGATTTAAGACCTGCAGAAGCCCGCCCATGTGTGCTAAACAATTGTGACCAGCGGCATCTGGCTAGAATTGTCAGTGCGAACAGACAAGCATCTTTGACAGAAATCACATTCCATGCAGGAGGCTCCACATGCATGTCCTATAGGTCAGTGCAGCAGAAGATCCACTAGAGATCCTCTGTTAACACCACCACCACAGACACAGTAACTCACCTGGGCTTGTGAGGTTGCTAACTTCATAATCGATTTACATACTTATATCTCATGATAAATGTATATAAGCTCAGTGGAGAAAATAATTTTCATGTCGTCACATGTCTCGTTTGAAGTACCTGATTATATAGGGTCTTCCTGTTGTGTGTGCTGTCCACATGTGCTGTTGTCTTGGTACTATCCTTTGCAACTGAAGTATGTCTCAGACTAGAGTTCAAAAGCAATTTGAGCTGTTGGAAAAGTTCAAGAGGGGTTGCATGGCAGGGGTTTGGGAAGTGGACAGGAGAAGGCATGCACCAACAACAGAAGGACCTGGGAGATCTACACAAACCACAGAGAGAGAACCGACAGCTGCACAACACAGGACTACATCCTGGCAGACTGTTATGATGACTTTCTTAACACCACGTCAACATCTCCAATGACTGCAATACTGTTGTGCCAGACAAATATTGTCTCATTTAACTTGAGTGAGAAAATATTTGTTACTGTACCGATAAAATTCTGTCACCTCACTTATCAAACATGCTGACAATGCAAAATCACCCTCTTTCTGATTGCACCAGCTGAGATCGAACTGATTTGTAATCTGTATATTTGAATAATATACTCAGGAGCTGCAGTTTATCTAGAGAGAGGAGATAACACTCTCTAGGGGGACCATGCCCCAGATCACCCTAGTTCAGGCTTACCCCCATCCATGAACCTCTTTTGACACCCCTGGTATTCAGTATACCAGCTTCCAGTGTGTTTCTATGCAAGTATATATAATGCTGCATATTATTAAGCAATTTCAGTAACATTTCAGTGACTTGAGTTGGCTAAACTCTGATAACCTGTTAAACTTACTAACTAGTTTTCTTGCTTTGACAGAATGGACAGAATAGTTTTCATCAATTTCCTGACTGTTATTATATGAATTGACAGATTAGAATAAACAACAATCTATTGAACGCTTGAAAGATTTCTAGTATAACTCTAAAAATTCCTGAGCTGTGCTTTTGTAGAAAAAATATACCAATTGCCCTTTACATTGTTTAATAACTGAACCCAAATAAACATTTAAAGAACTACTGAAATGGTTCAACTTCTACAGTAAATATATGTTCAAGAAAGAGAATATTCTGATAAGAAACAGAACGAAAGCAACAGAGGAGGCCAATAACATCAGTAACATGCACTGTGACAGTAACATTGAGTATGCACCTGAGTACTCAGTCTCTCAAGCTCAAGTATAAGCTCATTAGATAACAACTTGGTCACCTTCAGGCTCCTCCAGATGGCGCTGCATGAGGATGATGTCTCTATAAATCCCTGTGGGGTGTGAGTGACGGGATCCATAGATTGGGAAGAGGATGATTTACAGTCACTACAATCAAATATTAATTAAAGAAATAAATATAGCATGGAAAAACCGAAACAAACAGTTTCAATCAATATAACAAATTAACACTAGAAACAACTCATCTCAGTACTAAATTAACATGGTACATTTACACCAGACATCCACACTGTGTAAGGACAGAAAGTCTGACCATGCTGAGATTTTTCTGAGAAGTTCAGCCCACATTTGATTCATTCATCATTTTAAAACCTTTAAATCCAGTAATGAATTAAAATTCTGTTGTCATTTACTTAATTTACATTTTATTACATTTTATTCTTTAATCATTTCAGTTTTATTCTTCATGTTCTTTTTCTTTTTTCCTTTTATGTATTTAATTGTAAAGCTCCTTGAGATGCTTTGTGTATGAATGAGCTCCATAAATAATGTATTATTATTATTATTATTATTATTATTATTACGGAAGCTCATTGTCCTTGTTTAGCTGTTGTAATAACAGTAAATCCCACTTTGAGAAAAAATAAATAAAAGTGAACATTTGGTTCATTAAAAATTACTACTACTACTACTACTAATAATAATAATCATAATAACGGTTTTATTAAATTGTTTTATTAATTATATAATATACCACTACTAGTAAGAAGAAGAAGAAGCAACATTAATATTAGTAGTAGTAATTTACACAATCTGAGTTACAAACACCAGTAAATCTATCCAACTAGAATCCACTGACTCAGTAAGCAATTAAGTGTCCCACTAAGAATTAAATGAATATTATTAATATTAGTAATACTATTAAACGGAATTAAAGCTGTGGTGTATTATATGATGTAACCTTTTCAGTTTGGGTCTTAACTCCTGATCTGAGAGATGTGTTGAGGTGCTGTACTACAGGTTATAACGTTTTTAAAAACATGCTATAACACGTATATAATCACTGATCTCAGTCAGTGTAGTCCAGTTTGAATGTCAGACTCAGACATTAAAACTATGTCCACATACAGTCAGAGTTTATGTAACACTGGTAGTTCAGTTGCTGTGACTAAGGACAGCATGTTGACCTGTTTACTCTATGCACATCAGAGTAGTTATGGGTTTACGTATGGAGAAGCATACCAGGGATTTACTGCCTCACAGTATTTTAAAGAGTTGATTTCTCTTTAATTGGTTTTGAGAGTAAAGAGATGTTTTCTGAATATATATATATATATATATACATAAACTGATTAAACTGAATTTGAATTTTTATTCTGAACAGGTCGGAATGACTGAACAAAACAGCAAAGTCATAAAGAAATCATAGAGCTGGGTGAGTACAATCAAACCAACAGCAGAGTAAGATATTAAGACTGAAGAGGATGTGTTTAACAGCCACATAAACTCTCTTTTAAAGAGTGCTCTCCTGAATTAGTGGTGTTTTGGTGAAGATGAAGTGTTTGCCAGCTTGATACTACTCTCTCAGATAAAGAAAGAAAGAAAGAAAGAAAGACAGAAAAAACAAAAGAGAAAGAAAGAAAGATAAAAAGAAAGAAACAGGATCATTGATACTATTAAAAACATTGCATAATGACAATGTAGAACACACTGGACGATTTATTGTTTTCTATTATATTTACTGAAGTGTATTTAGAGCTAAATAACCTCAGTAATGCAGACAATAACTTGTATTTTCTGCTTTTTATACAGATCCCTCACATTTTCGGAGGAGAAAAAGTTTGGGTCCACTCCCTGACAGTGAGTTTGGGACTGCTGAATATATTCAATGTGAAATCCAATTCTATTCAGCACTGTGGGAATAGGTGTAAGGACAAATTGTTCATTGAAATTGAAATATTTCTGACGAGATGACAAATAAGATTATTCACTTCAATAATGAAGAGGAAAGTCAAAATAAAAGAACTGAAATATCAGGAGTTACCAGAACTGGTCAGGGGCATTTTAAGACAAGCAATATTATCTCATAAACAGATAATGCATTTATGCTTGGATAAGGAAAGAGTGTCCAATAAAGGATGACCACACGGACAACAAAAATCAACAGCTGTACAAAAACTATCGATACACAAACTCCATTACGTCAGTAAAGGTATAGATAATTCTGGTTAAATATTATTTTACTGTGTATAGATACATCTGTGGATGCGTTGGGACACATAATCAGTGATGTTTCCTAAGATCCTTGGGTGTTTCGGGTCTTGCAACATCAGACACCCTCCCCCAGGCGACCCAGCCAGGGCTGATCAGACCCCAACTTGTGTCCCAGTAGCAATAGCCCACGCTTCGGACCTTTTGATCCAGATCCACCTCGACGCTCGCTCTGCAGCCTCTGTAGTGGACTCGACATCCCACCTCTATTGGCTCACAGCGAGCTTTCCAGCCTTTCCTCCGGCAATCCTCTACTAGCTCATCGTACTTGAGCCGCTTGCGCTCGTTTCCCTCTTCCATGAGGTCCTCCCAGGGGACTGTGAATTCCACTAGGAGTACTTGCTTAGATGAGACAGATGTAAGAACCACATCTGGTCTCAGAGCTCATTCTCACTCATTTATTCTTCTGGGTCTCAGGAGATGCTGGAGCCCAGTGTTTAATAGGCAGAAAGGAGGAAACACCTGGACAGGCCATTAATCCTTCTCAGGGCAAATATTACTTTACAAGTGAATCTGACCAGTCAAATTTTTACTTGAGTTAAGTACTGGAAAACCTGTCCACAATGCATATACAGACCATAATGACTCTGAAACAACCTACAGAATGTACTACTGCCTTCGTGTACAGTCAAACAGGTAATCCCTTCATTCACCAAACCCAACCCCCTCCTTCAGATTGCCAGATAGATAAGTTTAACTCATCACTTCATAAAACACGTTTCCAATGTTCCACAGTCCCGTGGTGGTAAGCTTCACACCATGTCATCCCGTTTTTTTCAGACAGACCTGTAAAAACTGGACTAAATGAAACACCTAAGTTCAGAGATTAAAAGGTGTTTCCCAGTACGCTTGTCTATGAAGTGTCGATGTAGCGAGTCTTAGTGACTAAACAAATATTCTCTCTTCTGTTTAGATCTTCAGGCTTTCCTAATGGTTCATTTATGATGGTTACCAACTCTTCCTTATTTAACCTCAGAGTATTAGTTCTTCTCCTTATATGTCCAACATAAGATCTGTTTGAGTGTTCTCTCTGACATTTAAGATGCTCTCAAGGCTGGCAGGCATCAAAACGGTTGTCTATTGTGAAACTTTCCCATCCATTAAGAACCAAAAGACACCATAATAATTCTGATCCTTGTCAATGAGAAGTTTTGAGAGTTGTTATACTTTGATAGCAGCTGAATATTCTTCAGAACTGAAATACTTCCACTGGAATGTTACTGAAGTTCAGTGCTATGTCCTGCGGCATTCTTTTCTGGCAGTGATCTCAGGGCCTGTCTGACTTCATCCTCTGTGAGGTTGAGGTATATTGTGTATTCCTTCCATCTTAGTTTGACTGTTGTTGATGTTATACTTTATGAATATTACATTTTAAACTTAATATTAAAAAAAGCACAAAATTATAATAAAAGTGCAATATTAAAACAGAACAGTGACTGCTACTCAACCATTTCAGTGGTTCCTAACGCAGTCCTGACCTCATACCTAAAATAAGAATAAAGTAAATAACCTTGTCCATGTTTATTTCTCTTTCAGTGTCTGAGAGGCTGAACCTGGTTCTGTGTGGGAGTGATGGAGCAGTGAAGTCCTCCATACCAGAGCTCATACTGGGTCAGAGAGAGCCCAGTCCTGGGTCCAGCTCAGTGTGTGTGAGGAGGGAGGGAGCAGTGTGTGGACGTCTGGTCACTCTGGTGGAGATGCCAGCTCTCTACAACACTCAGCTCTCAGAGGAGGAGGTGATGCAGGAGACTCTCTACTGTGTCTCTCTACTCTGTGATCCCTGGAGTTCATGCTTTGCCCTCCACGTCGTCCTGAGAGGCCGCCTCTGTATGAAGATAAAAGAGAACTGGAGAAACTCCAAACGCTCTTTGGATCCAAGGTTCAACGAAACACAGGCATAGTCATCCATTCTGCAGATACGCAGCAAGATGCGAACGTCAGAGTTAGACGACGGCAACCAGGACTCTTATACGGAAACTTCCAGAGGAGGCTGTTAATCGCTGGTGGCCTGGATTTCAGATGTGTCTGGGTTAATAGGAGCCGAGTTCAGCAGCTCTGTTGGGAGACATAATGGAGGTCTTTACACACCACGCACGTACCTGGAATTCACAGGTTGAAGTCCCCACAACGGGGAGTATCAATAAAATCACGTAAACAGAAATGAACGAGGATATTCAGACCCTAGAGGAGAAGCTCCACAGTACTTCAGAAGGTAACAGCTCCTTACCTGCTGTACTCTGAAGACGATCTACAGTTCCAGATACATTGCAGCAGCAGCCATATGTCTGTCAGCTGGTCAACTCCTTCTTATTTTACTAATCTCTCCTTACATTGCATTTTCAACCTCTCACATGTAGGAAGGAAACAGGAGGGCTCTTCAGGATAGTTACTGCTGGGGAGGACGGGAACAGGGAAGAGTGATACAGGCGAACAACAATCTGAGGACAGGAAGACACCATCAGAAGGATGATGTGTCTCATACGTCAGTTACGCACTGTGTGTCAGAAAGAAAGAGCTGAGGTCAGGGGAAGGCGGATCACCGTAATCGACACATCCAGGACTGTTTGATACTCGAGTCAGTAACGTGGACACCCAGAAGGAAATCACTAGGTGCATCTACCATGGCAGCGTGCTCAGGTCCCACATGGTGTTCCCTGCTAGGGTGCTGAAAGTGGGACAGGAGATTTTCCAGAGGAAGAAAAAACAAGCTGTGAAAACAATCATCCAGGGACATTTTCCGGTGAAGAGTCTTGTAGAGCAACACCATGGTGCTGTTTCATGGAGGAGATCTTCTTTAGAAGGAAATTCCATCGAGGAGTATCTAGGAGAAACCTGATCTGAAATGATGAGCCTCCTTGAACAGTGGCAGTACACAGCTACAACGTCTCAACAAACAAGGAGACCAGAGACCCCAACCAGGTCACTGCTCTACTGGAGAAGATCGACGACTCCATAGGTGGGCAGGGAACGGAGGGAGCGGCTACACTAGTGAGGATGTTTCCAGCAGGGTGGAGAAGGAAGAAACAAGATGCAGAAGACTGAAGGAGAGAGTGGGATCAGATTAGAGAGAGAGAAAGAGGAATAATGAGCCAAGTACAAAGCAGAGAAAACGAGAGAGTAGGAAAAGCTCTCCAGGAGGAATACAAAAACAGAGACAATGAGAGAAAGAGGAGAGAGGAGGAGTTTACCGAGAGAGAACAGAGACTGAAACCCTTACCAGAGAAATGGAGGAAAGGATGGAGCAGTACAGACGCGCTGGGGTTCAAAGAGCTGAGGAGTATGAACAATGAGAAAGAGTGATAGAAAAGGATATCAAGAGAGAGA
>JAMWET010004412.1:0-10000 GCA_024036415.1 Prochilodus magdalenae
TAGTCCAGATGGTGGTGAACGCTCCTGACTCTTCATCATGCCAATCAGTCAGATTTGCAGCCCTGTGAACTCGAGAATTTCATCTTGGAATACAGACATGGGAAAGTTGCTTAGTCAGATGCTGAGGAATAGGCAAACCTGGTTGTCCAGCAGCTCAGTTTGGGCATGTAACAGTCAGTGTATAGACCAATGCTCAAACAAAGGACCCACCTGTTGTAACGCTTCGGCCCGGATAATGGGGGAGAGCCTTCGGGGTAGCCACGAGGAGAGGGGTTAGCTGAAGCACTTGCGACACAGACGTAGTGCGGGTACTCCAACAACACGTTTATTCCCGGTTACTAAACTGAAAACTGTCTCCCGGCCACAACAGTCCACTTACACATCAATGTTGGGCTGGCAGCTCTCTAATCTCAAGCGTAGTTACAGAGGAGTATAACAAAAAACGAGAAGGGGTAGGACGAGCCAGCTTATCACCATCTCATACTTCTTCCACTCTGCTCTACTCTCCTTCTGTCGAGGCCACACTGGTAACATTCAGAATACAATGACCCTCTCCTTGAAAGGACACAGCATTAGATTTGGAATGTTAACACTGTGTGTTAATTACAGGCACCCCAGGAGCATCACAGACAGTGGGGATATTCCGTTCGGGAGAGCAGACTTAATGGTAGAACAGTCATCATATGCATCCGTGTTTAAACCGACAGTACGTAGGTTTTTAAGGGTGTGATAAAGTATCCTGGGCCCTGATGGTGGACTTCCTAACATGCTCGCTAAGGCTAACACAACAAAAAAGCTTCGTTCACTCGCATGAAACTCCCTACTACTCTCAGTACTCAAGTAACCACCATATTTCACCAACGAGTCTTTCACCGCGATTCAACAGAAGTTTTCAGACCCTTTTCTTCCACACTTAGTGATCCATCAGTGGTTGTGTTATGCTGGAGTGAACCCAAGGGCCTCAATAGTCTAACCCACTGCACAAACACACCAGCGCAAGGCTCGCCTTGAACACAAGTGTTCACTGTACGGCTGCAATGTTTCATTTTAAAGTGTGCATTTATGCAAATCAGGCCTTTATATTTGTTTTGATTAGCATTAATAAATGAAGAGAGGAAGGAGGAAGAACAGCTCGCATGTGTGCCTACCGTGAGCATGTCAAAAGCACCCCCGCCCCTAATGATTTAATTACCCGTCATTTAGTCTAGAGTCCTCGATGAAACGAGTCCATATGGGCTTTTTGGATTTCATTAAGTCTCTGAAATCACAGATTTGGATCTCGCTGTGGAACTGGAACTGTTACATTTTTCTGCATTTGATTCATAATGCCCTGAGTATTATGGATAAGTGTAGACTAAACACATATCTGCACATTACATGCACCTTTCTTATCAAAATCAGATTAACATTCCGATGTTAATGGAATGACGAATAATTAGGACCCATACATACTACCATCATCAAAACAATAGTTGCTCTCATCAAAACCTCTGACACTGGATTGAGGATGCAGATGCTCGCGGAGGTCAAATTTAACAAGAGCTTAATGCGGTGTTGTCCAGGGATCTGGACTCGTCCATCAGGCTGTCTAATGATGAAGCGTGATTCCTTGCTCCTGAGGACATTGTTCAAATGGTCCAACAGTGGTGTAGCTGATGCTTGGAATGGCTGAGACACGTGCGTGGTTGTTCAGCCATGGAAACACGGAAATCCGTGACGCTCCTGACAAACACTTCCTGTACTGATACAAACAGATTCTTATAGTTCAGTTTACCGTAAGGGTCAGAAGCGTGTTGGTTGGTTCCCTCGGTGCAACAGTTTGTTAGAGAAGATTTAATTGTGCCTTTGCCAGGGAGGTGTGTGTAATAGTATTTGGAGCTGCCCGCAGTGTGTGTGGAGTAAACACAGTTAGTGTGTTAGCTGGCTAACAGCCAGAGGCTCGCCGAGAGAGCGGATCCATTCATTAATGTCTGCCTTTACACGTACACTGGAGACCGGATGCCTGAGCGTGGGTCTGAGCCTGTTTTCACACATTTTCAGTACAAAATTCTGCAGAATTTCTGTTTTTTTAATGAAAGAACAAACTATTTATTTTGGCTTTCTGTTTTTAACACTAGCAGGGTTAGTTCATGTGGGGTCTTTACGTTTCGGGCAGCCACATAGCTGCAGTGCAGTAGTGTACAAGCAGTCGGTCTAGGCAGATCCATAGCTGTGGTGTAGTGGTGCCCAAGTGGACATGTAGGCAGCCCCATAGCTACAGTGCTGTAGTGTGCCACAGGCAGTTGGTCCAGGCAGCCTCATAGCTGTGGTGTAGTGGTGCCCAAGTGGACATGTAGGCAGCCCCATAGCTACAGTGCTGTAGTGTGCCACAGGCAGTTGGTCCAGGCAGCCTCATAGCTGTGGTGTAGTGGTGCCCAAGTGGACATCCAGGCAGCCCCGATAGTTACAGTGGCTGCATATGTGTGCCACAGGGCAGTTGGTTCCAGGCAGGATCCATAGTCATGTGGTGTAGTGAGTGACACAGGCCAAGATGGTATCCAGGGGACGCATCCTTACTAGTGTGGGGCAGAGTTAGACACGTGGACATCCCGGCAGCCCCATAGCTGTGGTGTAGTGGTGCCCAAGTGGACATCCAGGCAGCCCCATAGCTACAGTGCTGTAGTGTGCCACAGGCAGTTGGTCCAGGCAGCCTCATAGCTGTGGTGTAGTGGTGCCCAAGCTGCTAATCCAAGCTAATCTTGTAGCTGCATTGGTGCTATGAAAATGCGGATGGTCCCAAAGGAGTAGCTGTATGGCCATTAAACCACAATCCATGACGTTCCTGCTGAATTCTTCTTGTGCTCGCCAAACAGACGCATATAAACTCCGGTTTACATCGAAGGTCAGACTCATAAATATTAACCTAAAAACATAACGTTCAGAAAAAGACCATTGCTTGTGCAATGACATCTTAGGAGTGATTTGATCGTGCCAGAGGGGTGGATGGGTGGGGGGGGTTATAATAGCATGGAGCTGTTGCAGTGTATCTGGAGTAAACACAGTTAGTGTGTTAGCTGGCTAACAGCCAAGGGCTCGCTGAGAGAGCGGATCCATTCATTAATGTCTGACTTTAAATATACACTAGGGACCAGCAGACTGAGCGTGTTGCTGTGCTCGTTTTTATACATATTCAGTGCAAAAATGTCCCGTGTGTTTCCCCCCAAACGCTCCATGTTTAATTTTCTTTAAATGAAAGAATAAAACGATATACAATAAATGAAAGAAGAGACTAGGAGGTATAACCCAAGGACACATTGGACAGATATTCCGTTTTTGATTTTGAAGCGGATGAATCTGCGGATGTGTTTTGAACCTAAGTGTTGGGCACAGTTTTCCCAACGACTTTCTCACCACCCGGCTCCTCGGGAAAAAGAGGACGGTCCAGGTATGATGGCTGAGCTGTAGCATTGCACAAGCAGCCGGTCCAGGCAACCTCATAGCTGTGGATACACCTCAGTGCACGAGAGGCCCTCCTAACACTTAGTGGAGTTCCGAATGCCAGTGGTCTTTACCGGGCTGCTGGATCGCTAGCAGCAGTAGATCCCAGGTTTTCCCCGTGTTGGCGGAAGACAAAGGGCTTTTACTTGCGTATGACTCCATGTTTATACCCCAGTGGAACAGGAGATGGGATTCCTGGAGAGCAGGCCTTTCCCCAAACATGCCTTTTTCTTTGATGTTATATAACATCGTTGGGGTCCAATAAAAACCTATTCGTATCTTAAACGTAAACAGCAGCTACTGTTCACCGTATGTGAAAAGTTCTTGAGTAATGAACTAACAGAAATGGCTGAAACCTGCTGGAAAAAAGTTCCATAGACTTTCATTGGAATTAAATTAGGTATTTGCCCTCTCTTGTAAAATTATATTTTGGAAATACTTGTATTTACCTTGGACAGCAAGAATGCACTCCTTAGGGGTGCCTGTTATTTGGCCCCTTATGTTTCTTATGAGAGGCTTTTAAATCATTGTGTGTGTTTTTGGGGACTATGCGTACTTACACATGTGTATGAGCCCATGTACTGATAGGGTATAGAAGCTGTGCATGTGTGTGTGTGTTTGTGTCTGAGAGTGTTTGTGTGAAGTGATCTGCCCCACAGGTTCTCTCATTTAGCCACTGTGCTAATTACACCACTAACACTAGTAATTATGTGATTACAGCCATACACAGCCAACAGGAGCCTGGATGAACTGAAGATAAATAAAAACACACACATACATACATACACACACACACACACACACACACACACACACACACACACACCTACACACACACACACACACACACACACACACACACTAAAACACACACATACACACATACACACACACACACACTCACACACACACACACATACACACACACACACACACACACACCTACACACACACACATACACACACACACACACACACAAACACACACACACCTACACACACACACACACACTCACACTCACACACATACACACACACACACACACACACACACACACACTAAAACACACACATACACACATACACACACACACACACACACACACACACACACATACACACACACACACACACACACAAACACACACACACCTACACACACACACACACACACACACACACTCACACACACACACACACACACCTACACACACACACACACTCGCACACAGACACGCACACAGACACGCACACACACAGACACTCACTCACACACATACACACATACACACACACACACACACAACACACCCACACATTACACACCACCACACACAAACTACCACACACACCTACACACACACACACACTCACACACACACACACACACACACACTCACACACACTCACACACACACACACTTACACACACACACTAAAACACACACACACACACACACACACACACATACACACACACACACACACATACACACGCACACACTAAACCACACACACACACACATGCACACACACACATACACACACACACACTAAACCACACACACACACACACACATTGGGGGATTGACTTCGCTCTGTTTGGGGTGTTACAAAGTGGGCGTTCTGAAGAATCTGTATATCTCTCTCTCTCACTCGTTCGTTCTCTCTTTCTCTGGAGAAGCATTGCTTGTGTCTTACGTGTAGGGTGTGCCCTGCAGGTATGACTACACCTTTCTGTACCCCTCCACTCCCGTCTCTTTACCTCTAGAGCAGGGTACACAGATTGTGTATGTAGACATCAGTATCTTCTGCTCTAGATCATGAAGTCCGCTCATATACAGCTGAATGAAACTCTCAGTTTGAAACCTGGAAGCTCTGAGCACGTGCTGAAGTCACGCATCAGTCTATAGCCCGTGGTGCGTCTGTATTTGGAACTCCAGGTCTAGCTCTCCTCTCCAGGTCTCTATGGGTAGAATGGATGGACGTTTTGAATAATCGTATAGATTACCTGAGAGAGCTTGGGCTGTTTTTCCAGATGTTTATTTTTGTAAGCAGGGATCCAGTTCAGGTGATACAGGAAGATGACTTTCTTCAGGAAGAGAAGGGTGTCGCCATTGTAGCGCTCTCTGTCCTTAACAACAGACATGGATGTCTTCCCAGTTCATGCGGAGGAACCTACTATTCTTTGGTTCCCGTTTACTTTTGGTGGAAATGGTACTTTTGGTGCTGAATGGTCCAAAATAGGTTTGTGGACCGGAACGGAGCCCATTCCACATTGGTGGCTGATGATGGCTGATATGATGCATGAAAGCTTTTCTTTAACTCTCCAGTAGGAGGGTTTGTTCGGCTACATCAGCCTGGAAAAGCAGGAAACCTGGAGAAACAGTTCCTGATGATTTGCTTCATGGATGCTTCCTATCTGTACCCCAAACAGTGAGTAGCACTGTGACACAGCCTCTGACCCCTGAAAGCCAACTCACCCGTGTCTCTGTGATGTACTTGTTGATGAGTCTGCTGATTCTTGGTTGGGCGTGTTTAGCTGTGTGTGGATGAGATGTTGAGACCAGTTAGCGCTATGACACTGCCGTTAGGAGTGCTCTCCTCCCATCAGCTCCGGTGTGGAAGCTTTTTATTTATTCCCGAATCGTCTGGTGCTGCTGGGAACGCTGCAGCGTCTGTTCGGATCATCACCACTCTGGAGTTTTATTTATTTATTTATTTATTTATTTGGTGTCTGATTTCTAAACCCTGGTCACATCGCGGCTCCAGCGGCCCTATAAGGAGCTTTCACGCTCTCTGGTTTGCTTTAGATGTTTAATTCCCCTCTCCTTTGTGTGTGATAAACCCGCTCGGATCCGTCCTGCCGCACACACCCTGCAGGGCGCTTTAGAGCCAGCTGAGCTGTGACCAGCTGCCAATCAAAATCAGCGCCACGGAAACCGCCTCAATGGAGCAAGGGGGGAGGAGGTGCAGCACTCCTCTTCATCCTGTCTTTTCTTCCTCCTCTTTCTTCACTCCTCACAGAGAGATGATCCCTCTGTTCTTTCTCTCTCTCTTTCTTTCTCTCTTTCTTCTTTGTCCTTCTCTCATCCCTGTCCTCACTTCCCTACCCTCTGACCCTGTCTATCTATCCTCTCTGTCTTTCTTTGTCTGTCTCTATCTGACAGTATATTGGTCAGGAGTGGAGATATGGATCACTGACCCGTCCAAAGGATGGGACACGCTCTGCAGATAATGAGGAGTGAGTGAGAGAGAGAGAGAGAGAGAGAGAGAGAGAGAAAATGATAAACAGCATGAGTGACAGGGGGACTCTGGTGGTCTCAGGGATGGTGTGTGTCTGTGTGTGTGTATTTGAGTCTGAAATGTCAGTGCTGATATCAGCTTCACTCCCAGAGCACACTGGGTACTATCACACTGACACAGCTGCTTAACCTCCCTCTCTCTCTCTCTCTCTCTCTCTCTCTCTCTCTCTCTCTCTCTCTCTCTCTCTCTCTCTCTCTCTCTGTCCCTCTCTCTCTCTCTCTCTCTCTCTCACTCCTCTCTCTCTCTCTCTTTCACTCTCTCTCTCTCGCTCACTCCTCTCTCTCTGTCCCTCTCTCTCTCTCTCTCTCACTCCTCTCTCCCTGTCCCTCTCTCTCTCTCTCTCTCTCTCTCACTACTCTCTCTCTGTCCCTCTCTCTCCCTCTTTCTCTCTTACTCCTCTCTCTCTCTCTGTCCCTCTCTCGCTCTCTCACTCTCTCTACCTCTCTCTCTCTCTAACTCCTCTCTCGCTCTCTCCCTCTCTCTACCTCTCTCACTCTCTCTCACTCCTTTTTCTCTGTCTCTCTCTCTCTCTTTATCTCTCTCTCTCCTCTCTGCCTGTCTCTCTCTCTCTGCCTGTCTCTCTCTCTCTCTCACTCCTCTCTCTCTCTCTCTTTCTCTCTCTCTAGCATACCTCTCTCTCTCTCTCTTCTCTCTGTCCTCACTCTCTCTGTCTCTCTCTCCTCACTCTCTCTGCTCTCTCTCTCTCTCTCTCTCTCTAGGAATCCCTCTCTCTCTCTCTCTCTCACTCCTCTCTCTCCGTCTCTCTCTCTCTCTCTCTCTATCTCTCTCTCTATCCCTCTCTCTCTCTCTCTCTCTCTCTCACTTCTAATCTCTCTCTCTGTCTCTGATCCCTCAGTCTCTCGCACACCTCTCTACTATCTATTCTCTCTGTATCTCTCTGCTCTCTCTCTCTCTCTCCTGCTCTGCGTGTCTCTGGTCTATCTCTCTCTACTCTCTCTATCCCTCTCTCTTCTCTCTCTCTCCTGTCCCTCTCTCTCTCTCTCTCTCCTTACTCTCACTCCGTCTCTCTGTCCTCTCTCGTCCCCCCCCTCTCTTCTCTCTCTCTCTCTATCCCTCCTCTCTGATCTCTCATCTCTCCTCTCAACTCCGCTCTCTCCGCTCTCTGTCTCTCTCAGACTTTCTCATCCTATCTCACTGTACATCT
This sequence comes from Prochilodus magdalenae, assembly GCA_024036415.1. Lineage (NCBI taxonomy): Eukaryota > Metazoa > Chordata > Actinopteri > Characiformes > Prochilodontidae > Prochilodus > Prochilodus magdalenae. The sequence continues at coordinate 7,949 of JAMWET010004412.1, forward strand.
CTCGTCTCTCCTCTCTGCACTAGCTCAGTGACTATTCTCTATTTACGGTTGAGTGCACTAGTTGGGTCTGTGTCTGTGACTATGCTCAACAAATCTGTACAGTGTACTGAGTCTGTGACTGTGACTGCTCTATTCACTGTACAGTGCAGTCTTTTGAAAGTTCACAGTCTTTCGGCTGTACTGTACTGTACAATGGACCAGCAGTCTGTTTATGCCACTATGCCCTATTCACTGTACAGTGCACCAGTGTGGTCGTTGATGAAAGTATCTATATCAGAGAATACTAATCGCTTGCTTACCAAACGGTGGCAGGGCGTAGCTAATGATGTCAGTGGACACTCCCACTCCCAGGAGGGGGTGTCTGTTATGCCAGTCTTTCAGCCTTTCCTTTTTACCAGACTTGAGTCTTTCCCTGGATGCTCCTTTTATGCCCAAGCATGACGGAACATTTTACAACATCCCTAGAACATGATTTTAAAATGAATGCCTGTTTACCAACCAATGATGTCCATAAGGTAAAACATTAAAACCATCGTGTTCGTCATACAGCACATAACGGATTTACCTGCATTATATACACGTCCCCCTCTTTTGTAACTGAGGCTTGTACAGTACTGGATGTATTTAATATACTGGGTTGGCATGTACACACATACACATCCTCCGCCCTTCTCAGACAGCTTGTCTGTCCATCTGTGCCCTCCTCCATCTCTCAGTCACCTTCCTTTTGTGTGTATCTGTCTGCTCTGGATGATGAATGTCTTGGCCGTGGGGTCAGTGTCAGTGTGGTCAGTCGTGCGCATCTTGTACACACACCTGCACACACACACATACAGACACACACACACACCCACACACACAAGCCTGTTCCTTATCACTCCTCCTATTGATCACCCTGGTGGAGTGTGTGTGTAAGGCAGGTGAGCTGGAAGTACTGGGAAATAAACATGGGTGTTATTGAGATTACTGACTGTAGCCCATCTGTGATACTTAGATATCCTTCTTTCACCCTGTTCTTCAATGGTCAGGACCCCCCAGGACCACCACAGAGCAGGTACTGTGTGAGTGGGGGATTATTCTCAGCACCGCAGTGACACTGACTTAGTGTGTGTTGCGTTGGTACTTGGATCAGACACACAGTGCTGCTGGAGTTTATGAACACACTGTGTCCACCCACTGTCCACTACTCATCGAACCACCTTGTAGAGGTGAACTCAGAGACGGCCGCTGTCCATCCTCTGACCCTTCGTCAGTGGTCACATGATGCAGCCCACAGGACACCGCTGCCTGATTATCTGAGTACACAGCACTCTTTGTTTGTGGCATGAACTTGTTGATATCTAGGACTCGATATCTAGGACAAGTCTTGGAACTTGGTACCATCAAGAACTTGGTTACACAGGCCATATCTGACATCGCTTGACCATGGACACCCAAACATTTCCATACATATTTATATACAGTATATTTATATATCGTCTCTCAGTCTGGCTCTCTCTCTGGTCATCATAGGGTCAAGCCTTCTACCATTTTCATTAACGCGCTCTCACTGCATGCTTAACACATCAAAGCTGTGTGTGTGTGTCAGAGAGAATGGTTGATCTAGTGTCTCTTTGAACTGGAGCTAACACAGTGTGTGTGTGTGTGTGTGTGTGTGTGTGTGTGTGTGTGTGTGTGTGTGCGTGTGTGTGTGTGTGTGTGTGTGTGTGTGTGTGTGTGTGTGTGTGTGTTGCAGGTGAAGTGGGTCCAGAGGCAGAAAACACACTTCAGAGAGAAAAGAGCAGCTCTACAAGGCCTAAAGAACAACACAGTGTTCAGTGAGTGCAGTCACTGTGTTTGTGTGTGTGTATATATATATGTGGGTGGATAATGATGGGAATTTAGAAGGTATTACTGAAAACATTTGTATAAATACCTCAACAGAATAAATGATGTGATTCCATCCGTTATATGATAGCCCGTTACATTTGATAGTCCATTGCCTCTACTAATTGTAGTGTTCTAGTCACAGCCTAACTTCATCACACCCCATCATACCTTCTCGTTCTAAAA
>JAMWET010004412.1:17500-20000 GCA_024036415.1 Prochilodus magdalenae
GCGTATACAGCCCGGGCTGCCCACCACGCAGCCTGAGTAATTAAGTTGACCTTTAAGTTACATATAGCCAGTCGGTGAAGCCGTCCCATGTAGGATGATATTGATCCAGCTTGTTCAGTAGAGAGCATGCCACTCTCTCATGGGCAGCTGACTGTGCCATTGTTGTAGACCATTCTTTGTAAGGGGGTGGGCCGGGGTGACATTTTACATGTCTGGTCTGGTTTAAAGATCTCCCACTTACATCCTTTGCGTATATACAGTGTCAGATTAAACAGCCCTTCACAGGAAGTCCAGCTCACTGCTGAAACACCCTGAATCTGGCGGATGGTGGCGGAATGGTTGCTAAGCAGTGAGATTAAGACTGGGTTGGGATAAGGTTCTCGCTGTGTCTTACACAGCTGTTTCATTTCAGCGTACTTGCTGGCAGGGGCTCCGTAGTGGCACGGCCTCATGGCACACACCCTTAAAACCATGGGCACCCATTATCTCTGCCTACTGACCAAACTGGTCAAACGAATACACAGAGACCACAGTCCAGGACATGCAGTCAGGTGGACTGGAGATGCTAAAGTGCACTGGGATAGGCACCACTTGCAACCCAGAAGAAAAAGCAGCTCAGAAAATGAATGCATGAATAAATGCATGAATGAATGAATGAATGAATGAATGAACAACATACTACAACATACAAATATGATTTTAAAAAAGCCTTGGGGATTTTAGAAGCCAACAGGCTATAGATTGAGCTAACAAGACTCAAGTGGACAATTTTGAGTGGGCGGAGCTAGCGGAGGACTGGCAACATGGCATATGTGAGGAGTGAGGGCATACACGTGGCAGAATTAGAAGACTAAGAGATCATGTGAGTGTAAATAATAAGTGTGAGTGTGTGTGTTCTGTCTTTCCCTCCAGTTTAACCAAGGCCAGGTGAGTCTCTTTGACCTTAACGTGATGCCAGTTTGGCAGAAGAACATCACTGGAAGAGGGGTGGTGGTCAGCATTATAGACGATGGTGAGTTCGTGCTTTCCCTTCCTCTGGTGTTCACTTACACACTGGAGTCTGGGGCCGCCTGGCTCACTCCACGCTTCCACCATTCTAGAAGGAGCTTCTGAGCATGCACACAGCCTGACATTCAGTTCCACTCAGAATAAGGTTATTATAATAAGGGGATTATGAGGGCTTCCAAATTATAGAATTTAATAATTAGGTCATAAACACTTTAGAGCGTTTATAACACATTAATAAATTATCTGAGTGTGTGATTGCAGTGACAGGTCTAATGCTGACTGATGGAGAGGGCAAGTAAGATCAGTAAACATCAATATCCGGGTTCACAGCAGGTCATTGCTTCTTCTATTTATGTGCTGTAGCTGCTTATTAATAATTTTATTGAGGTTTATAACCTAAATAATAACCATTTATAAACCCCTTATAAGGGGAGCATAGGCCAAAGTGGTACTAGGCATTCTTGATATACAGATTTTTGTGCGATTCACTCAGCACACAGCCTAGTTCTACCAAATCAAGAGCATTTTGTGGCTTTAAGAGTTCTTCCGGTTAGACCTGCTGTGGTGGACTGAGTGTAAAAAGCTAGCACATTTAACAGATATCTTATATCCTAATTTAACACAACACCAAGTTCACTTTTTAGAGTTTAGCGGTCTATAACCTCACTCTCTTAATCTTGTCAATTTTTTAAATATGTGACAAAGCATCTATCAGAACTATCAAAAATGTGTTTCACTTTGTTATTGTTTAACGTTTCTTATTGTGGAGTAAATGTGCGCAGAAACACTCATGCATTTAAGAATTAACACAGAAAAGATGTCTGTCACATAGCAGACAAAGGAAGGGATGGGTCAAATGGACTGGCTAGCTGGTTTCTGCTCAGGGACTGCTGACATAAGGGGGAAGGGATTTTGAAAAGGGATGAATGAATGAATGAATGAATGAATGAATGAATGACTATATTGAACATTCTGTCCAAATTTACAACAAACTCCAACCATATATACTTGAAATTCTTCTAACCATGTAGAAAACACTGATCAAGATCCTGAACAACTTTGTTGACACCTTTGCCCAGGTGTACCACAAACTCAAAACTACACTCTCTGAATAATTTAACACAAAACTTTTTCCAAACTGACCACAACCTCTAAGACTGAATTTGCTGTAGAGTTTTATTGCATATTGAAAAATATTTACCTAACCTACTACAAAATCCACAAACTAAACATATCACAAACTCTGACCACAAATTCAAATCAAATTATTGTAGATCCTGACTAAACGAACCACAAACCAAAGCTTAAACTCCAGCTACGCTAACTCACACACCTTGACCACACTTTCTACAGTGTAACCAAAAGATGCCAAACACACACAAACTCTTACCACACATAATAAACATTTACACTGAAATCTACCCGACTTTACCACATGCTTTACGCTAAACTCACCGTACAGTCCTTAGCATTTCACTTTTTATGGCCAAAT
>JAMWET010004412.1:27500-37789 GCA_024036415.1 Prochilodus magdalenae
TGTGTGTGTGTGTGTGTGTGCGTCTGTGTGTGTGTGCAGACAGGTGTATATCTGAGTGTTTGTACCTGAGTGCCAGGTGAGAATATATACCGTGGGAAACTGAACATTAGAGCTACAGTTGTAAATTAGGTTTATTAGCTAAATGTATAAACCTCCAGCTGTTTAAAATAATCCAGTCAAACTAAAGAAAATGTAAATAGTTTAACACCTGGGAGGCGATAGGGTCCTATTCCTTATCGACCGGGTTTCCGGCAGGGACGTCCTGTCACGCTAAAACCGGGACAGGCCTTTGGAATTTGCAGGTACAACACTTATGTAGAATGTAGAATACTGATCTAAATTCAGAGGCTACCGTTTCCTTCACTTCATTATCAGTCACAACAGGAAGTGTGATTTCCATTTTTCAGAAGACTTGACAGCTAAACATAATATCCTATTTTCCATAATGTGTCCACTCTTCATGTTCTGTAGCTTCCAATATTTTGGAGACTTAACATATAGATTTTATATTAGATTAGATAGACTATCTGTTAGATTATAAACATTCAGTGATGTTGAACATACTCAGCGATGCTGAGGTCTGGACTTTTACGAGAACACTGGGAGCTGATCTTCTCAGCAGTGTGAGTTGTTATCTTGCTGTGGAGCCAATTTCGTCCAATCAAATCTTTCCCAGAGAGTATTATTGCGTGATATGCTAAACGATGATTGTATTTGTTGATATTGATGCTGGCTTCAATCAAACACTTAACTTCAAATGTTGGTACACATCTCTACACCTGCACTTAACCCTCACTATGCTCAGCGGCTGCTTCGTCAGCCTTCTGTGACCTCCAGAGGTTTCATATTTAGACTCATCTGTCCATCTCGGATGTCCAGGTTTGGTGTCCTCATGCAGAATTCCGTTTTGTCTTTTCCTCCCTCAGTAAGGAATTCTTTAACACTACAAATCCTTTTAGATGCATAGCCTTGAGGTGTCTTCTCACAGCGGAGGAATCACCTGTAGACTTCAGGTCTGAAGCATGAGCTGGAAGGAGCTTGGTTTTTGTCTCTCTCTCTCAGAGATGAAACGCTTTTGGTACTGTTATTAATTTTTTGATTGGGGACTAGTGTGTTTAATGTGGCCGCTCCGTGTAGTCCTGTAGTTGTGCTTATGAGCCTACAGTTCTTGGAGAAATATCTCGGTATTCACAGCATCGTATGTCCTTGATGTTTCCTTTATTACGACAGAGTTCCATATGTTATACTCACGTTACACTTTACATTATAGGCAAATCTGATCACAGAATGTCGTTTATGATCATGTGTGTGTACAAGGACTAAGTGTACATGAGGAAACTATGCAGACAGCTAGCAGAACGTCGTAGTTGGATGGATCAGACTGACAATGTTTACTGTACTGCGCAGATTTCGCACCAGAACTAGTGAAATCCTGGAGGCTGGAGATTAGTATCGCCTAGTAATCTGGGGTCTATTTTACGCGAAGAGTGTATGTAACCAAGACATGTTGGAGATTCAAAGTGTAAAGATGGCAGGTCACCATCAAGAAGAATGTAGTTCGTGACAGACATCGCGCAAGTGAGGAATTATAAATGCCAGATGTCCGCAGATCCTCAGCAAGATAATCCATACATACTCGATGCTAGCACTCCTATGATAAGTCCATGAAATCACAGACTCACCTTGCAGATGTGATGGGACCGGTAGCGGGTAGGAAGGTGGAGGGACACCAGGTCTGTGGTGAGCATTCCCTTGCATGCTACTAGTGTACTAGCCACATTTACGCTCACTGTTATTGTTTTCGATCTGGTTGCTGAAACGATCATCATGGTTGCCTCCACACACAGGCACATGTCCAGTCAAATATTTTAGCGGCTGTCCTCCACGCAGACTATCTGAAATACAGATAGGACTCGGTGATGTCTGCCTGTTTGTCACTGAAGATAGTACCCATGCCTAGCCATTCTGACGTCAGCTCTCATGACCCTCAGGTCGTGATGGTACACGACGCACGCATTGCACTAGTCTATTAGCAGTTGACTAAGGTGGACGTTGGTGTTAAGGAAAGTGTCGGGTAGAACGGTCTGTGTGCATGTAGTCCTGCGGTGGTGCAGCCGTCTGCCGATTGTGCTGTCATGTCTAGACATGATGGAAGAGCCATGGCGAGGTCACCAGCTAGCTCGCCCCCCCTCCCCTAATGATCCTTCACTTCTGGAGTGTGCCCTCCATTTATACGTGGCACTTTGTGTATGGGTCCGTAGCAGGTTAGAGCTTTAGTGATTGTCTAACTCTGCCCATTATTAATCACATCGACAGCTAACCTGCTAACAGTGATAGTAGAAGTAGCTTGTAGTGGAACAGATAATGTAAGATTGATCATTTGTCTACCCATTGAAATATGGTTATACTAACGGGTTATATGGAAGGATCCATGAACTCATGGTTGCTGTTCTAGGTGTAGTAGTCAGTATTATATTTTATTATAATTTTAATTAAAGTATCATGGGACGAGAAATATAAAACATAAATTAATACCATGAGAAATAATATGAGAAACAGATGTAGTACAAGTGTGTATAGTGGAGTGTATAATTCTAAGGCATGATGTGGAAAAATGCTGTATAGAACAGTCAGTCTTCGCTACGTGACTCATCATGTCAGAGAGTCTGCTTACAGCATCAGCTCGTCTTTCACCATCAAGTGGCAACATCTGAAGATGATGATGTGCACACAAAGCTTTATCTGTAGCTGACGTGCTCTAGAGGATGCTGCCCTTAGTTTTACATCTCCATGTGCCTATCCATCTCAGCTCTCACGTCTAATTCCCTTTGACTGGTACACCCACTTTCTCCCTCGCTCGCGTCTGAATCATCATATTGTGTTACTTCATGTAACCTACAGTCGACTATATTCCGACTTCAACCAGTGCAATTACACAATCCTCCCTCTTCTCGTCAATCATACTTCTGTGCTGTATTCTTCATTTCTCTGTACCGATATAACGTATAACCTAGCCTTTTTTCACCCCTTTTTTTCAAATTGGCACTAAGTTAAGAGCAGTGACTTGGCTATCTCAGTACACAGTGCACTGTCAGGGTGCTCACTGAGTTAAGCTAGCTAGTTATGAACTGTGGCAAGAGGTTTCGTCACAAAAGCCACCATATATACCAGGACAAGGCACACATCTACGAACACACACACACACCAGCATATGCCACAAGAATTCTTTCGCCATGCCCCTAAACACACATGCACTCACTAGCGAAATCTCCAGTGCCTGATCAATTACTGATCGTCCAATATAGCATACACATATTAATTTAATAGCAGCTTGCTTAGAATTGCCAACGACCACCACACCATGATGCGCATCATGATAGGCAGGACATTCTGTCTATGGTACCGAATCAATAGGAGCTATGTGTCGCTATGATTTCGACTCTTTGCATGACACTGCTATAATTTGATCACTTTCGTGAGGAGCACAGTGCGCAATGCTTAGATCTTACTTCAGCTTTTTTTCTCGTATTAATCTAGAAACACCCTATGAGATAGAACAGCACTGGAGTCCGAGCTCTGCAAATGACGGAGTTGTCCCACACCTAGTTCTGTCGCTAAGAGTTACATATTACACTATTCAGATTAGAATTGCTTAAGGTTCCATGTTAGTCACGTACCATCATAGCGGTTCATCACAGCTGTAGACTGGAAACGCTACCTACTGGGCAGCGAATTGAGCACATCAGTTACTGTGCGGTATTTGTTATATGACATCCTGAAGACAGGAGCGTAATTATGATTGTTCTGCTGTCCCCTTAAAAACAGATGATGTAGTACAGTGAAGCAAGGACGAGCCCTCATTCTGTACTCTCGACGACCAACACCACACGATGTAGAGTACGAGAATAAAGCACATGTTCAGACGAGACACATTAGAGGGACTGTGTTTAGATGCTCAAAAAGAGTGGTACTGTTGGGTCAGTCCATCCGTCATAAGTGCCTGTGTAGTGAACTATTTTCCTGATTGAGATATGCGTAAGCAATTATTCTGAAACAGATGGTCAGATGAGCCATAACTCATGTAGCATCTTCGGCAGACGTTTGCAGTTCATCACTACGCGACCAGTACGAAAGGTACCTCCACATGCGACATTTCTTAGAGACAGATACCCACAAACTGGAGAAGCATCATATATGCACTCACTGCTCACCTACAAATAGTGCACACATTTCAAGCACTTTCACGTAGTATTGGTGTTCGTGGACACACACGCACCACATGTCATAGAGACAAGTGACTCACTGAAGTCAGACGTGTCAGTTGCTGTCTAAGTGAGCGGGGAAAAAGTCTCCAGACTTAAAATATGTCTTGAGGTGTGAAGGTGATGCAAAACCACCACGGTTTCGACTTGTGCACTAGAGTCTCAGGCTGTTTCCTTGTCATTGTTGGTTGGGAAAAACGTGAATCGGACATCCATAGATTCATTACATCATAATGCAGAGTGCTGGAGCAAGATCACGTGGTGCAGCAACCAGATTATAGCTACACACACAATGAATCATAGCTACATTGGAATTAATTGTTATCAGTATGCTACACGGGTATACGAAGAAAAAAAAAGAATTGTCTCAACATTTGAGACACTACGTTGTGTTGGCCCTCCGACACGTGAGTTCGCACCTCCGTACCGCCAACCATTCTGCAGGAACTGTGTGTGAGTCGAATGTCGTTCAAGTCATGCATAGGCTTATGGACGTACTAATGCACTATCAGGATCTAATCCAAGGTCTTAGGATGAACCTCTAAAGCTCCATTATCCGAGGACAGTCCCTCTTTGGCGTGTTTGAGCGTTATGGAGTTCAATATACACGCCGCCCGTGCAGTCACCTCATTTGTGCGTACCATACTGAGAGACTTAGACACACTAGCTCGATATGCTGCTGAGTTCTTAAACAAACTGTCGCACTGTCAATACATGAGACTTAATTGAGTGCAATCATCGACAGAGTTAGTACAATTATAACTGTCTGTTAGTCAGATCAGTATGGATCACATGGTCACCTTTGATCTGTCAAGTTCGCAAGGTCCCCCCGCCCAACCAAAAAAAAAAAACACCTGCCACTCCCATAGCTCACACCTCACTCTAGATGTCATTCTGCTAATATGTATTTAGCATGATCGATTAAGTGTATAACTAAGGAACCAGAAGATCTCACGAAAAGAATAAATTAACTAACACAAGTGGAAAAAATCATCAGCCATATCATACGATAGCATGCTGCACTTGGTATACAATGCCAAATTCCCCCGTATGTGGGATTATATACAAAAGGTGTAGACTTATACTAATTGTCTAAATGGTCTGATAACATTACAGTCTGTACCCAAGTCTATGCACTATAGACATTTAAGTCACCTATCAGATACTTCATACGTTTAGCCATTTTTCGTAAGTTCCATAGGTGACAGCTGCTAGCCAGGCATGTGCAGCATGGTCTCCACAGTGTCACCGTTGCACTTAGCAAGAGGACTTCTTCACTAAGGGATAGCATATACAGTATAATGGCAAGTATATACTCATTTCAGTGCATGGTGTATATCGAGTCTGTACGATGTCTAGCCCAAATTTGCTGCTATATCAACTGAGAGTTTTGTGATCACTGATTTATCTTTATCGCCACAGCACTAAGAGTAAATTACGACGCGTTGATCGACTACTGAATATGCGGAGCGTAGACAATGTATGACACTATCAGAGGAACAGGTAGCTAACTACTTGATTGATGGGTCTAAGAGAAATACTCCGTGGTCATTTCAGCTCTAGCTGAGATCTAACTAACGCCGTTGAGTTTTTTTTCGTGCTTAAAAATACTAGGCTTAGTTAGTACTGGGGAAAATCTGGACTCGTTATACACGATGACCTTGTTTGTATCCGTTATGAGCTATCTACGCTATGAGCTATTTGTTTGTTTTTGTATGCCTGCAGTTTACTGTATATAATGCAAATTGCTTGACTAACATCTGTACGAGCACCCTACACAGGATATTGTAATTGTAGGTTTGTGTGTCTGTAGTGGCGATTTGTGCGCAGCTTTATAGTTCTTTCACAATCCGAGTCAATTATACCACAGTCTTATCATCAGAAGTTCAGGGCTAATAGTCGTGCAAGTTTTACTGATCGTCAGTATTCATAAGGCTCATGAACATTTGTTGTCGAACCGTGCTGTAATCGATAGCCGCCATATCCACAGGGAGTTAACCGTACTAGATTTTCTTTAATCCTTTGCGATCACTCGCTCCTGTAGTTTAGTCAACTAAAGTTGCTCATGAAGAGCACACCAGCACAGATATTATACTCAATAGACATTAATAGTACTGCTCTGTCTCATGAACGAACTTCATGATCATGTTCGAAATGTACACGCTGGGCAATGCTAGTGTACTGATGGAGATCGGAGAGAGGAGCATTAGACGAACTGAGATATATTGTATATTGCCTCAGTCTAGCAGAAAGACAGAAATGGGCTGAGATTGTTAGAGGGACGCAAAGAATGTTTGAGAGGTCCCAGAGTAGGCCATACTGTGATGGTACACTTCATTCCTTTAGATGTCTCGATGCCTCTACTCAGCTAGCAGCCCTAGCCTAATCAAGGACAGAGTAAGTGCAGAGTGCATAGTAAGTGAGGCATGGAAAGCAAATGCAGATGGACGGAACGTGTACTGCATTACCCTCCCTTTCTGTAACATGGCCCCCTTGTTCTACGTGTGGGATATCTACTGATTGGCAGTTTGTGTGTTTGTGCGTGTGTGTGTCAGTGGGTCGTGTGGTGGTGTTGCATCGTCATGGCCCTTGTGGTCTGGGACCCGTGATCCTCATCAACCTCTGCTCATCATTTTCTGTGAAACACAGTGGTGTGGTGCTAGCGAGCCACATCAGATCAGAGTGATCTGCTGTGAGCAGTCGGAGGCACAGCACACGCATCTACACACCACCTTCGGGACTACTACAGCGTTGGGTGCTGGTTTTGTACAGGCATCATGACATGCTCACCCTAATCTCCACTGCTAATACACACACAATTCCACCATGCAGATGACAAGAGAGCGAGAGGGATAGACAAGGGAGTAGAGCCTGTTGTGTGTGTGGGTAAGTGTGTGTCGGTTAATAGCTAGAGGGGTGATGAGTATAAGAGTCGAGATCAGAGAGGCCCACAATGACGATATTGTCTTACATGGCCCGCGACTAGATTAGACTGTCAGCAGTCAAACAAGTCTAATGCTACGTAGTTCTAACATGTACATCCACGCGTCAGACATGTACGTAATTTAAGATTAACCTCAAGGACTGCGCATGAAAGATGTTAAGGGATAGATTACCATATAGTACAGCGATTGTTGTCCAAGGCATTATGATGCATTTAGCATTAAGATTAGCGGCAAGAGTAGCAATGTAAGACACTTAGTAGTACCGAGTACATTATATGTCTAATCCTCATGATTCAGACAGATCGGTATATTGACAGTTTGAAGGGGACATTGTAAATCACCGTGCGTGTAGTTACTGGCAGACAGGCGATTTAATATATCTGAGTAGATTATCTTTTAGATTGGCATCAGTATTAGATGTAAACGATTACAGTATAGTCAGAAGCAGATTATTCTATTGTAGTTATAAATTGGCAGGTAGATCCATCAGATAGACGCATGATGCAGCATTGGACTAAGAATATGACCAGTCAAGCATCTGACGTAATGCAACAGTAGCACACTCGTTCACATTTTATGTGGACTATATGGAAATCTCTATATATGTTGAGGCGTCCACACGTAGTATATATACAGTTTATATATCACGACACTCTGCGATAATATTAATGACTGATTGTCCAGTGAGGTAGGACTGATAGTAGTTTATATGCAGTTTAGCATTGCGAGGATTACTAGTCACTGGGGATTTACTATTAGTGGATGTTATGAGTCATAGCTAAATGATTAGCTTGTTAAAATCTCGCGATCTTTCTTTGTGTGACTTGTGAGATCTCGCGATGCAAACTGCTGCACAAACATCAAACATAATCAAACGTCCATATTATAAATCAAATATTGCACAATTGCATTCTTGCAGCAAGGACAGGGAGGCTAATAGATAGTTAGCATGTTTGACTGGACAGAGCGCGAAGGCTAGTGATCGCGTGAGCAAATGATGAGACAGTATGATGACACGAGGTCCAGTATGGGAGCATATATGTGGTGTTGTGAGAATACTCGGACGTATATACTGTCGAGCAGTGATCACTGCGTCTCTTGACAGCATACGTCGTAAGCCTGGCTCGATACTCATAAGGCCACTTAAGTGTCGAGTGAGATCTCACATAGTGACACATCACAGACTGTCAGGCATGTGTGAGATGTGCGGTTGCGAGGAGTGTAAGAATATATTATTGTAATGTGTTCGGCCTGCGTCCATCTTTGCAGAGTCTTCATAAATACTTATAACATGTGTGTTATACGACGTTATTTTGTCCTGTGAACCCCCTGTAACCCCAATACTGGCCCCAGGCCGTCTTTGATGATTTGCTATTATTGCATTCTGTTTTTATTTACGCGTGTTAGTCTAGCAGTTTATATCACAGAGCAGGTCGGAGTATGTAGTCAGTATATTGTGTTTGTTAATGCGCGTAGTGTGACAGGGGTTGTTCCTAAACATGTAGTCAAAAAGGTGATAGCGCGATATCACAGCATATTGAATAGTAACACATTTTCTATACTTGTGAGTATACTGTCGCGTTCTGCCATGATGAAGGGGACCTGTGTTTTTTCTTTTACTTCGCTTCTATTTTGAATTTATGCACTCTCCACCGGACCCCACAGACTCTTAACATCATCAACACAACGAGAACCAGACGGACACTACTTTGACCATCAGCACACACATCCGACACGAGAGCATAGCACATCACTACACAACGCAACTACAACTGAGTTTGAAGGTAATTCCACTCGAATCATCGTTTGCATGATTAAGATTAAGAATAGGTAATATTTTTATGATGTCTATTGGGAGCGTACCCTTATTGTGATATTCATAGCACACATGAAAAAGCTTGGTGTAGTAGTTATTTATATGGTCAGGAGCGAAAGTTGACAACTGACAGCGAGTGTAATATCATAGAGATATGAATTAATATACAAAGCATTGGGCTCGATATTTCTCTCCTCTGCTGTGACTCAAGATACTATCACCGTGGAACATGCTACAAGAATTGGTAAATAAAAACAGTAATCATCTTAGTTTGTAGGTTCCGTAGTTCAATAGTAAATAGTATAGTTATATTTGAAATCTGCTTTCATACAGTCACTATGATAGCTTCATATTTATTGGGACTTCTTGAGAGCCACATTCTAGTATCTGCATGTTCCAGTCGCTTGAATACAGGGTGAAGAACCGAAGGTGCGTTGACTGGTCATTGAATATTGATTTTCGGAATGCCGGTAATTCAGTCTGGATTGGCTACACAGGTGTTGGTTCTGTTGTAGCTATGGCCAGAAACAATACAGAACTGTTCCTCTGTGTTCTTGCGTATTACCCAACAGCCTAACATGTTTGGCACAAAAGACCAAACTCCACTGGAGGAGAAGGCTTTGTGTAGAAGCTGAGGGAGTCGAGTTTACCATGCTGCAGAATCAGGTGGCGTCAAGCACGGCATCCTGACGCTGTACAGGGTTGACCCAAACAGCCAAGAATGTGAACATTCAGTGAGCAGTGATGCCTCCATCAGTATCCTGGTGGCGAGCATCACTCGGGCAGATGGTTTCAAAACATTAGGACTACCATGACACACATATCGTTTATGACAAACCGACTTTAACGCCATGTCAAATGTTGACCAAGACTGCAGTGGTGCCATGTCAGACTCTCATAAGGAATGACTCGGCAACGTGCTGTCATCCTCCAGGTAAAGCCAATGAGTGTGGTGTGCTAGGCTTGCCGATGACCAGTCCCACTTTGGTCCTTATATGAAAAGCTCAGCATACCTCGCATAAGTAGAATGCAGAAGATGAGATGTCACGGAACTCGCACCGTGCGTCGACACACGAAAAGTGAGCGATCAACATGCACTGCACAGAGCAACGATTGATTTGTGTGTAACACTTCGTGTATCCACTCCAACAACCCGTTTACAATCAGGGATATTTCCTATCGTCTGATATCCATATGAATATATCACAGGGTGGCTGCATTATTTTATTGTGCAGTGCCGTAGTGTATTGCTTTTGAGTAAGTGTG
>JAMWET010004413.1:0-33989 GCA_024036415.1 Prochilodus magdalenae
CAAATATACGTCATTGGAATCACAGGCCAAATGCATCGAGTAGAGGACCACTGGATTCAGCACAGTACCCCATAACTGGCAACAGGTTAGTTTCTCGCTGACGTCTCATGTAGTGAAGCACGACTCCAGCTTTTCAGGACTCGACTCTGACTCTCGGCTCCTGTCTGGAATCGATGGAATCCTTAGTTGAATTTCTCTGTTGTTTTAAACTCGCCTCTGTTTGAATGTCCCTTTTCATCCGCTATAATAAAAACACGGAGTGGAGTCCGCTCTCAGTTCATACACTCTTACAGTCATTGTCCAGAACTCGACTCAAAGAATCAACTTTTCTGGAATCGACTCTAAATCACTGGTCTCACTTTCGTCTGTTGGCGGGCAGCAAGGTGGCTGATGGGAGTAGGGTTGCTACCCGTCCCGTAAAATACGGAATCGTCCTTAATTTGGCAGTTAAATGTTGCGTCCTGTATTAAACCATTAGGGGACGCATTTATTTCCCCGTATTTCCGTAAATGTCCATAAATTTGTTCCGTATTTCTGTAAATGTCCGATATACACGTCTGTCACACATACATGAATGATCACAATCTCTCTCAACCCCCTCCACCCCAGCATTACCACATAATGCGTTTATGGATGATACAGTCTATAGGTGAATGTGTGATGAATGCTTATGTACGAGTGTAGATATATATGCATATGTATCAGATCTTACTGCATTTGGCCAGCTCCATCCTACAGTTTAGACCTGAAGAAACTGAGTTTGATGTGTTAGTGGACATCACCCCCTACAGGTTCTATGTGGTACTGACTCTAGCATCACTCTAATGCCTCTGACTGTGGCAGTGTTTCCTACAGGGGGATGTTTTTGTACAGGGTCTGTGTTGATGTGTCTCACTGTGGTCGACGAGTGCAGTAATACACAGCTGTGTCTCCCGTCTGCAGATTCTGTCCTCTTAAGGTCACTGTGCTGCTGGACGTGTCTCTGGAAACTTCAAACCTGCTTTTCAGTTTATCACTGTAGTAAGTGCTACCGCTACCACAGATCTCTCCAACCCGCTCCAGAGCTTTTCCTGCAGGCTGCCGTATCCAGTGTGTACAGTAGTCGCTGTCAGTCACTGAATATCCAGAAACTGTACAGGTCAGTGACATCACCTGACCAGGTGTTACAACCATGGATGCCGTCTGGGTCAGCTCAATACAGTTAATACCTGTTAGAAATAAAGATGATATTAATATTACTTATAATAAACCCTTTTAGGCTAATCTTATTCTGTCTATTCTAATAAACACTTACAGGACACACTGGCTAGTAGTAACAGCAGCAGTCGTGTAAGGAACATGGTGGATGATGAAGCCAAACTAGAACACACTGCAGGTCCTCACATCCACATGCTGTAATAAAGAGGAACATACAGGAAGTTCACACAGAGCATCACTTCATGCAAATGTGCTGCTCCACCCAACTACATAACGCCCCGCACCTCTGAAACCAGATCACTGGATGTGGCTATGACTTGTGTCTTGGCGTGGTGTCGGACATGATGAGCCTTTAGGACAGTTTTAAAAGGCCTTGGCAAAGATGCCTGCTCTAGAAAGATGCCTGCTCTAGAAAGATGCCTGCTCTAGAAAGATGCCTGCTCTAGAAAGGTGCCTGCTCTAGAAAGATGCTCGCTCTAGAAAGATGGAACAGCATTCCTCCAAAAGACATTCCCTCAACTGGTGCATTGATGATGTTGGTAGAGGTCACTCTCTGTCCCAAAGCTCCCAGATGTGTTAAACAGATCTGGTGGCTGTGGAAACTACACCATAGGATTGACATCATGTTCGCTCTCATTCAGTGACCCCTGCTGCCCTGTGGATCAGATACACGAGACCACCCTCTTCAGGGGAGAACAGTTTCTTTTAAGAATGAAGGCGAGAATCACTTAGTAAAAAGAAAAGTGGACCAAGACTTCACCTTCAAAATGCAGCCCCTGCTAGATAACAGGGTCCCCAGATGGAAACAAAAACGGGGGCTAGGACTCTGGGCTGTGATGTTCTCCGATGTGTTCCACTCACTGTCTTTCTCTGGTGTAACTAGTGTAACTATATCATAGGGGCAGCCCAGTCTAATAACCTAGTCCACTAGTAGGTATTGCTCTGTGATGATGCTTTGGGCTTGATGATGATGTGGTGACATGGATGTCTCACAAAAGCAAACATGTGAGAGGCCTGGTGATTTCAGGGATCGTATCTCCGCCTCCAGTTTTAAATATGATGAGACATCTGTTGTAAAAGGCTCAGTGTAAATAAACTTGATTGAACTTCTTGTTTGGGCCTAAAAAACTGATGCCCCGCCCCTGATTGTCCGAGCTGCATCACTGTCATCATTTAGCTTTGACTAGTTTGGGCTAAAATGGCTAAATGAATAACGGACACTGCAGCTCTACTGGAGATTTATGATGGCAAACACGTGAACCATTGTGCCAGACTCAGCTTCCAGTGGAGGCTCGTGTCTGCCAACGTGAAGGGTCACATAATGATGAGGCTTTATTGGGTGTTTAGGCTGATTATTTTTTGGGTTTGTTAATAGAGGATTTCGGAGCTTGAGGTTAAAGGTCGCACGTATGGCAGATATGACCATGAATGTCTGAGTCTATCTGTATGTGTATCAGGTCTTCCTGAATTTGGTCAGCTCCATCCTGCAGTTCAGACCTGAAGAAACTGAGTTTGATGTGTTAGTGGACATCGCCCCCTACAGGTTCTATGTGGTACTGACTCTAACATCACTCCAATGCCTCTAACTGTGGCAGTGTTTCCTACAGGGGGATGTTTTTGTACAGGGTCTGTGTTGATGTGTCTCACTGTGTGGTTCTCGAGCGCAGTAATACACAGCTGTGTCTCCCGTCTGCATATTCTCCCCTCTTAAGGTCACTGTGCTGCTGGACGTGTCTCTGGAGACTGTAAACCTGCTTTTCAGTTTATCACTGTAGTAAGCGTTACCATCACCACAGATCTCTCCAATCCACTCCAGAGTTTTTCCTGCAGGCTGCCGTATCCAGTCTGTACAGTAGCTGTTATCAGTCACTGAATATCCAGACACTGTACAGGTCAGTGACATCACCTGACCAGGTGCTACAACCATGGATGCAGGCTGGGTCAACTCAACACAGCTAATACCTGTTAGAAATAAAGATGATATTAATATTACTTATAATAAACCCTTTTAGGCTAATCTTATTCTGTCTATTCTAATAAACACTTACAGGACACACTGGCTAGTAGTAACAGCAGCAGTCGTGTAAGGAACATGGTGGATGATGAAGCCAAACTAGAACACACTGCAGGTCCTCACATCCACATGCTGTAATAAAGAGGAACATACAGGAAGTTCACACAGAGCATCACTTCATGCAAATGTGCTGCTCCACACCCAACTACATAACGCCCCGCACCTCTGAAACCAGATCACTGAAGGTGACTATGACTTTAGGATGAAAGTAAGAATAAGGGCTTATTGGAGGAAGCAGCAGAAGACCAGACGCCTCAGGAAGGACCTGGCACACATCCAGGAGACCGATTAAAGGAAAAGCCTGCATAAGGTCCTTTAGTCCTTTTGTTGTAAATTTTTATTCCATCTTATATAAAATTGTCTCTCTACATGCTCCGCATATCAGCAATCAAAATGAACATGCTTCCCCAAATTTATTTTTCTTCACACATGAGCCCTCTCCCTCCACCAGATGGGTTTTGGGACAATTTAAATCCAAGCTGTCTCTCTATATTTGGAATGGGAAACGCCCGCGTATGAAGTGCTCAATTATTCAGTGAAGTAAATTAGAGGGGGGTCTCTCTTTTCCTAATTTTAGATGATATGCTCACGCTTTTGTCCTGCGTCCACTAGCAGTGTGGTTTAACCTGAGCCTTTCTAGACCATGGGGTCTATTAAAGAGCCTCTAGTAGCACTACACACCAGAGAGGATCTGATATTTTGTAGCATCTCTATCAGACAATGACATATCAACACTCCACACATGAATGGGGTCCCATGGAATGCAAATGTAACCACCCATCCAAGCGTATAATAATAATAATAATAATAATAATAATAATAATATGATCATGTGATTGACAAATGATGCCTTCTTGGCATAATGTTGGCAAGAATAAGTCATGCTTCCGAGTTCCACTTGCTCTGCCGCTCCACCAAGCGCATCTTCCCAGAGTGCATCAGCCTCATGCCTCCAGTCTCCCAATCATTCCAGCTCTAGGTCCCCTGAGTACTAACACACCTGTCTTCAATCAACCGTTCTGCATATAAGCCCCTCACACACACAACCTGATTTGCGATTCGGAGCGTTTCTCCTGTGTGTTCTCGACTCTGGTTCTGACCCCTTTAGTTCCATGACTACCGATCTCTTCCTTACCCCTATTGGCTTATCGTTCTTATCTACTCTCTGGCGTGTGACCTCCTTCCGCCCCTCTGACTATGCTCCCTATTTTCCCTCTCTGCTTTGGTTGCCTCTCTGACTTCTTACCCTGGTTCTGACCTTAGCCTGTGCCTTTACTCTGATCTCATGTTTGGTCATGTGTTGGTGCTGTGTTCAGCTGCCCGATTGTTTAATAAAGCCCGTCTGACTGTTAGCTCTGCGCGCCTCGGTTCAACATGTCTATACATTATAGACATTAGAGACGGTGCACTGACCTCTCAATACATAACACGCTGCCCAACACACATCACCTATCCATCAATAATAAGATAAGAGAGACCCGGCGATCTGTCCAGTTCATGCTCCACAACTGACCTGAACTGAACCAACACACCCTCCTCTTCAGAAGTCTCATCAGGATCATCCAAGTGGGAAGACAATAGGGCTATGGCTTGCTGCATCTTGATCGAACTGCCCTAATGATGATTCTCTCCATGTTTTACACACATACTAATAATAAACCCCTTTACTTTTAAACTCTTACTAACTCTATCTAAATCTAATTCTGTATCAGGTAAAACTACATGAACACGTTTTGGTTCTTATATAGTGATCTTTAACTTGGCCATGGGAGTGTAGCAATAACAGTGTAATCAGTGCACACGGAATTGTGGGAGCTGTTTGGCCTAGCCTGACCATGTCAGTGTTGTCCATATTGTACAACATATTGTACAGGGGGAATATATGTGGTATTAATGAAGTATGTAAATATAAATTATTAGGTAACTGTTTATATAATAATTATATATTATATAATAATTTATATAATATAATATAAAAATGAAAATAATTATTGATTCAGTAACAGCAGCTGTCCTCTCTAAGTGAATGAGGAGGTGTTATTGTACAGCTCTGTCTCTGTTCTCTATCACTGTGAGACTCTAGCACAATAATACACAGCAGTGTCTTCACTCTTCAGACTGTTCATCTGTAAGTACAGCTGACTGCTGGAGTCAGATCTGGAGATGGTGAATCTTCCCTGGACTGACTGGGAATAGCTGATGGGAGAGCTGTATGTGCTTATATAGGCAATCCATTCCGGTCCTTTCCCAGGAGCCTGTCTGATCCAGCCCATAGCATAGCTGCTGAATGTGAATCCAGATGCTGTGCAGGTGAGTGTATGAGATTCTCCAGGTTGTTTAAGCACAGCTTCAGACTGAGTGAGAGTCTGACTCTGAAAACCTGCAGGAAAGAAGAAGAATTAGAACAATAATGTAAACATGATCCTGTAAAGATTATGATCCCTCTGCTGTACTGTTCCAGCATCATACAGATCCAGACACGTACATGGCAGGCTAGCGAGCATCAGCAGTATTAGAGATGTGCTGAACATGGTGGAGGTTGTAGCTGAGCTGAGGAGCTTTTCTCTGCAGGTCTCTCAGTGCTGTTCAGCGTCTCTTCATAAAGGGAGGAGGAGGATTTGCATAGCTACAGTTTCAGAGGGATTACCTCACTCATCTACAGACTATTTGGTGGTCACTGAAAGGGGCCTTCAGGACACTGACCTAAGCACTACATATAATGTCAGTGTTTGAAAGATGATGTAAGATACTTTTATAAAGTGAACCCATCCCTTCTTAGTGTTAATGTCCACATTTACTTCAGTATGCAATCAGCACCCACCATGTTGGCAACTAGTGTAGTGTTCAGTCCGCTTTTGTCTTGGTGGAGACGACCATCAAATCTGTGTGGGGAGCACCGTAGTCCACACCAAGTTTGTGGTCACACATCACACGTCCAGGAGGCCCTGTGTCACTACTGAGAGACACCACTTCTGTAGGTGTAGCTCAATAAATATCATCCATATCATCATTTATTGTTCCAGGTAACCCTCATCCCTGTATCTTCACACCCACTGTGTATATATAACACAACACCACACTGTGATCAGTGTACATGCTGCAGTCCCATGGCTTTTGGTATGTGAGTGTATTTGTAATGTTCTAGCTCCACCTACTGGTGTTATTTTACAGAGTCCTGTGCAGTCCAGCCAGTCCTTACATCTTTCAGCATGACTGGCTTATATAGAGAGGGGGTTTGGGTACAGGGTTTCTGTGGCTGTGTTTCACTGGGTGTGCACTTCATGAGCGCAGTAATACACAGCCGTGTCTTCAGTCTGCAGATTATGTCCTATTGAGGTCACTGTGTTGCTGGACGAGTGTGTAACAGCATTGGTGTCCTGTGTAGGAGCTCCTATTACATCACCTTATCTCTCTTGAGGATGCTGATTTACATCCGGTCTTAAACTCAGTTCTAAACTTAAAACACACATAACAAATACTAAACAATGAACAGCAAACAACCAGAACAGGTTATAGTCTGTATGACCTGAACCAAAGACCCCTCCTCATATTCAGTACTCATACAGGTATGAAGCTCATGCACTGTATGAATTAATCAAACTTTAAAATCAACAATAAAATCTTCTACACATTAAAGGCATTTATATCTACAGTGGTCTCAGCTCAGAAGGTCAATAGCAGGTTCCACACTGATGGTATTGACAAAACGAAGCCTGTAACCGTCACAGGATGCAGCTGGAGGAGATGATAAGTGTTGGTCAGTGAATGCAGGGTGCGTGAGGACACATCTCCATCTGCTGCTCCATATACAAACCAGTGTGAGAACAAATAGAACCTCAGAGTGACCTACTGACTGACTGCTGGAGTCTGGAGGTGCATCTTTGAAATAAAGTAGTCCAGGGCAAAGACCAAGCAGACCTTTCAAAATCCATTAAAGGATTCTATCATGAAATCATAAAGATATGAATAACCAATAAAGACCAGCATGTGTTCAGTATGGAAGTGTGTTTATCATTCATTCATCTTCTAAGCTTCTTGTTCTTCTGGAGCCTATCCCAGTGCTCATCGGGTGGAGGGCAGGAAACATGCAGACGCACACAATATTGACCATATCAATCTAAATCTATCATAAATTATTGCTCCTGGTAATATTTATCTTCCTTCCCAACAGCACCGCAATCCCACACCTCCTTCTTTTGATGATATATAGTGTAATGTTAAAATACATAATGTTAATAAAATGTGTTTCAGTGATGTGAAATGTACGAAGCAGATGTGACAGAAATGACTGATATTATAATAGAATTATTATTATAATAATATCATATACAATATGTAATATATTATTAAAAACAGGTTCCCCTCCATCAACACTCTGTTTTGCATTATGAGAGCACCCTTCCACAG
Organism: Prochilodus magdalenae; assembly: GCA_024036415.1. Lineage (NCBI taxonomy): Eukaryota > Metazoa > Chordata > Actinopteri > Characiformes > Prochilodontidae > Prochilodus > Prochilodus magdalenae. The sequence goes on from JAMWET010004413.1 coordinate 7,679, forward strand.
AAGTCTCTATTTTATCCACTAATAAAACTATAAACAATAAACAGCTTTTAAATTAAGAAACAACTTTTAGCTTCAAATATGAGCAAATATAAAACATTATCGCTCCAAACACACTCCACATGTTCACCATATCAGTACAGCTACTAGTATCTGTACAGTGGGGATTTAAACACAGCAGGAGTTTTTGTACAGGGTCTGTGTTGATGTGTCTCACTGTGGTTTAGTTCCCGAGCGCAGTAATACACAGCTGTGTCTCCCGCCTGCAGACTCTTTCCTCTTAAGGTCACTGTGCTGCTGGAGGTGTGTACTGTAAGCTGAAACTTGCTTTTCAGTTTATCACTGTAGGAAGTAATTCCATCTCTATTTATCTCTCCTATCCACTCCAGAGCTTTTCCTGCAGGCTGCCGTATCCAGTGTGTCCAGTAGATGCTGTCAGATAGTGAATATCCAGACACTGTACAGGTCAGAGACATCACCTGGCCAGATGTTAAAGCCATGGACCGAGGTTGGGTCAGCTTAATACAGTTAATACCTGTTGAATATGAAGGTTAGTTTCACATTTAGAAGGAACATGTTTATGATTAGAAACTATCTCTGGTCTAAACTCATCTTATCTTCTCTAATATCCACTCACAGGACACAGCTGATGACAGCAGCAGCAGTAGACGTGTAGGGAACATGGTGAGAGCTGGAGCTCAACTAGACCAAACTGTTTGATCTTCAGCACAGCCTGTTTAAATACACTGGAGAAGACAGGAAACCTGCATAGAGCTTTACTTCATGCAAATGAATTGTACCATGTAGAAGTGTGTCGTCTGATGGGGATTCTAACTTGCGGTGATGCTTAAATATCAGAGACCCTTTATTATTGCTGAAACTGAGAAATCTGCACATACAGCAGTTAATACTTCAGTGATTACAGCTAAAAACAAGCTGTACTTTAAAAAGGAAATGCTCCTTCCTGGAAACAGAACATTAACCTGGTTCTATGTGTATCAGCCAGTCAGTATAACCAGTGAATGTGGAACAGCCAATCAAAGCTCATGTTTTACCCATGTGTCCATCCTCAGCAATAAGCTCTTTACTGGGCTTTAGAGATGGGCTGGGGTTCTTCTTCTTCGTCTGATCAGGAATGTTGTTCTTGTATTCAGCTTTAAGATCCGACGTATGGTTTCATAAATACTAAATTCCATTCTGATTGTTTTTCCCCATTAGGAATGAATAGGGTGGAAAACCTCTTGTCCATCTACTGTGCTTCTGCTCTACCGTTTCCTCTACCGAAACCATTTCATGTGCACTATCTCAGGGCAGACCACCACCCACAATCTCTATGATGGTATGACCCACACTCGTCTGTTTGTCTTGTTCTCTCCATCATTCTTTCCTCCCATAGAGTCCCATTCATGTACACCCCCATTCAAACCCAAGTGTTTACTTTACCAAACTGCATGTACTCACTCAGGGCACATCCCCGAACTCTAACCCACATAGCTTCTGACCCACACTCCTCTATGTGTCGTTTATTCATCCATCAATCAACCGACCGACTACTGACCAGTTTAAGCTACACCATCACTCTGAATGTTAAGTTCAAACTCTGAAGCTCTAGTTCAAAATATGGCTCTTGTGCAAATACCTGAAGAGGAAATGGGTGTAAACAGTGTTCTATTTGGCCATTTCAAATATTTTAAAGGATCAATATTTAAGATGATGCAGCTTTTCCTTCGGGCTGCCGAATCCAGTGTGTACAGTAGCTTTTATCAATTACTGAATACCCTGAGACTTTACAGGTCAGGGACATCGACTGACCAGGTGTTACAACCATAGATACAGGCTGGGTCAGCTCAACACAATAGACACCTGCTGGAGAATAGAACCATTATAAAGAGGGAAGGTATACTGTAGAGAAGTATATATACAATAACCCATTAGGACAGTGTCTAAATGAATAAGTGCTTATTAATGATAACTACTTCACAAATACAGTATCTGTTTTAGTGCAGAGTGTTGGATACTGTGGATAGTACAGATCTGGAAGCTTCCAGCCCAATGCCTTCTTTCTGAGATTTCTCTGAGAGTTCTTCTGATCAGAGATGCATGCTGTCAGGATGGGAAGCAGTGGTGCAGTTATAGCTTGTATGTATATATGGATATGGTATATGGATGTAACCGAGATAGCAGTTCAATTTTACACCAAGGCTGTGAAGGATTTGGCCAAGACATAACACTTCAGAACATGGAAATACTTTTAACCTTTAATAAATATTATTAAAGCCACTTGGACTATCTTAATCAGTCACATAACACTCTTAACAACACTAATAGATTAATATTTTATTAAACTAGAAAAATATATTTCCTGAAGACTATACAGAGAGATTGTACAACCAAGGCTTGCTGCTTGTTGCTTGTTAAGGTCTTGCTAAAAATGAATGGGAGACTATGGAAGAAACAAACGATGAATAAACAACACATAGAGGAGTGTGGGTCTGTGTGATTGGGGGTTGGAGTTTGGGGATCTGGCCTGAGTGAGCATTTGCAGTTTGGGGGCTGTAGGTTGAAGGAAACTGAAGGGTTGGTGTGAGGCAGAAGCCGAATGGGACTCTTTAGGAGGAGCAAGTGATGGGAATAAAAGAAAAACAGATGAGACCGGGTCAGACCAACACTGAATTTGTGCTTGGGGTTCTGCCCTAAAGTAGTGTATGTGAAACAGTGTCTGTCAGTCAAGCAGAAGTACAGTAGATGGGCGTGTACTTTTCTACCTCATTAATTCCTAACAGGGAAAAAAGAGTTTTTCCAAAATCCGTACGTCACATCAAAACCTATATACATGCTCTTCCTGATCAGTATTCCAGACCTGGAATAGTGACAATACATCGAAAGTGGCAAGACTAGTTCACACAAATTCACTTGAGGGAAAGAAGAGAGTCTTTAACAGGTTTAGTTTATTAGAGTCTCTGTGTGAGTCTGTAACACATTAATGGTTGAAGAGCCAAACCAAACTTTAAACATATGAATGAAGCTGGTATTATAAACTGCTGACAGTGCTGGGTATCAACACAACACAGCTTGTAAAAGTTCAGGGGCTCTTCATTCTGTACTTCATTTATTATCCTCTGCTGCCCCCTGTGGTTCTTCCTCTTTACCTTCTTCACCACCTGCTGAAACCCAGATCCTGAACTACATCCTCTCATGAAAAGACCCATCTAACAGCAGCTGCAGGTTTATGTACAGTGTTCCCACAGATATTCATCACTGTGCTTCTCCTGCACAGTAATACACAGCTGAGTCCTCTACTGTCACACCAGACAGCTTCAGATACGCCATGTTGTTGGAATTGTCTTTGGTGATTTCTATTCTTCCTTGAAATGATTTTGAGTAGTCATTGCCACTTCCACTGCTCCCAATGAAGGGCATAATGGGGTGTATCAGTCTCTGCTCTTCTGGGAAGACTTTACTCTAGATGTTGGAACATTGATGTGAGGATTAGAGCACTAGAGAGGTCAGGTACTGACCAACTCATAATCACTCCAACTCATCCCAAAGGTATTGGAAATAGCTCCATCATTCCAGAGAACACATATCCACTCATCCACAGTGAGCCTTTCTACTGCTCAGCGCCTTTCTATGGAGATGATACGGCCAATTCACATTATTATGACCAGGTTCTACTTTCAGTGGGCACAGCTTATGTAGAAAGTTATGCTAATTCTCCACAGTGGTGGTGATGGGAACCAGACGTCTGGAGAATGTAATGTCTCTAAAAGCTCCATCACTGAATCTTAGATTAACTGCTCATGAATACATTGGCTGATACAGGAAGACATTCTTAGACCACAGTGTTAAGGTCATTTCAGTGGATAAGTGTCTCTACAAGGAAGCATTTCCAACCAAACCATTCTGAGCAACCTTCTTTACACCTCAGTACCTGAATTACACAGACAAGTCAGTCAAATCCCCCCTTGAAGTAGCTGAATTCACTTATTAGAAGGGCTGTCTGTATACTTTTGGACACATATAGATCCTTCCAAGCTGGTTGGGATGAGATGGAAGGGAATATCAAACCGGAATGTTGTTAGAAATGATCCATTAACATTTTAGATTGGATGGATTCTGATCATTTATCATTTTCTCCATGTTTATCCTGTTCTGTCACTCTTCTGCTGCCTCTGCGGTTTTTATAATGGTGTTGGTTGTGTTTCTTGTCCACAGTTTGGCTCTAAGTCAGAAGGTTCTGGTGTGTTGGTCTCCTTTTGGGGATAATATCTGTTTGTGTCTCTGATACTGTTCTAGGTCTCTGGAGGATTTGTGTAGCACACATTTACCCACCATTTCATTTTCCTCCAGCGCCCCCTGCAGTTCTTCCTACTCTGCTTGACCTTTAACCTGTTTACCCAACTCCACTGTGTTGAGACAGTGTAGGTATGGAGTAGCTGTTTCAGAATGACTGATAGGAGTTTTCACTTGGTGATGGTAATGTACACTGCTATAGATACACTGTCACTGCACATAGTGTGGAAGTCACCTAGAGAATAAATGTGCTTCTACGAAAGTAGTTACAAACGTCATCATAGAAAAATATTCAATATAATGGCACATATGATGTCAGTCTCCTTGGCTACTCCGCGCTGGAGAATGCCAATTCCCAGAGGGCTACACTCGATGACGTCAGTGCCACGTGTTCCCGTTCTGAAACTCTCCTACCTACTGTCCCTGACTCTGATCCCATCTCTTCCCGCATGCCAAGTTGTGAATTGCTGTTTACTTGGATTACTCGATTATTAAACAAAACCGCTTTGGCTTTTAGCTCTGCACACATCGATCCGGACTCCTTGTCCTTACATATAATAACCAAATTAAAGCCTTTTAAAACTGTGCTGTGAGTCTTAAATGAAAGCCAGGAGGTTTTGTTCTCTTAAACTTGGAGGTTTTACATAGCAGCAAGGTAAAATACAGCTGCATGTTTTTGTACAGCGTCTCCACAGACATTGATCACTGTGCTCCTCTTGCACAGTAATACACAGCTGAGTCCTCTACTGTCACACCAGACAGTTTCAGGTACGCCATGTTGTTGGAATTGTCTCTGGTGATTTCTATTCTTCCTTGAAAAGACATTGCGTAGTTTTTGTCACTTCCAGATGGGAGAACACGTCCCATCCACTCCAGCGGTTTTCCAGCCGGCTGTCTGATCCAGTGCATGCTGTTGCTGCTAAAAGTGAATCCAGATCCTCTACAGGAGAGACTCAGAGCTTCTCCAGGTTTTAGCTGAACTGCAGTTTGTAATGATTCCATACTTTGACATTTCCCACCTGCTGAAAGAAGATAAATATGAGATTATGAATGATGTATTAATGCTGTTACACAGAGAAACAGTCTATCAGTCAGGAACTCACTGCTGAAGGTGAGCAGTAGCAGGAATAAGGAGAGCGTGTTCTTCATGGTGAGTGTTGATGAGACTCTACTGCTCCACTCAGCTCAGCAGCACATAAGTACTGGATGGACCCCCAACACGCTAGATTTGCATCATGATGGAAATGATATGTCAGTCCACTGTTAGAGAGAGAGCTGATGGAGGATGGAGATTAGCTCATCACAGTGTTGCAGAGGTGATCTACTCTCACACCTGTCCTTCAATGTACATGTTTCTCTGTAATCGGCATGTAGAGAGTAGATGTAGATCACTTCCGTCAGCTTTTATTCTGATTTGTATCTGTTTGATCTGTGGGTGCAGTATGCAACATTATCCAGTTCACAGTCTTCTCCTTCTCCTCTTTCTGCTTTTTTCTCCTCTTATTAAGATACTGATACTTAGGGTTGCCACCCGTCCCGTAAAATATGGAATTGTCCTTTATTTGGCAATTTAATGTTGTGTCCCGTATTAAACCAATGTGTTCAGTATTTCCGTAAATGTACTGAAACACTTTTACCAGTACCGAAATACTTTTACCAGTACTGAAACACTTTTACCAGTACCGAAATACTTTTACCAGTACTGAAACACTTTTACCAGTACCGAAATACTTTTACCAGTACTGAAACACTTTTACCAGTACCGAAATACTTTTACCAGTACTGAAACACTTTTACCAGTACCAAAATACTTTTACCAGTACTGAAACACTTTTACCAGTACCAAAATACTTTTACCAGTACCGAAACACTTTTACCAGTATCAAAATACTTTTACCAGTACAGAAACACTTTTACCAGTACCGAAATACTTTTACCAGTACTGAAACACTTTTACCAGTACCGAAATACTTTTACCAGTACTGAAACACTTTTACCAGTACCGAAATACTTTTACCAGTACTGAAACACTTTTACCAGTACTGAAACACTTTTACCAGTACCGAAATACTTTTACCAGTACTGAAACACTTTTACCAGTACCGAAATACTTTTACCAGTACTGAAATACTTTTACCAGTACCAAAACACTTAGTACCTCATCAGTTCTACCAGTACCGAAATACTTTTACCGAAACACTTAGTACCTTAGCACTTTTACTGAAAAACTTGATATCTTAGCACTTTTACCAGTACCCAGACACTTTTACTGAAACATTTAGTACATTTGCACTTTTACCAGTACCAAAACACTTAGTACCGAAACAGAAACATTTAGTATTAAAGCACTTCTACCAGTACCAAAACACTTAGTACAAAAACACTTATTTGTTTTATGTTTTGTAATTTTGTTTCTGAAATGTTCATTTGTTTTGCACTTCTCAGCCACCGTACTATACAGCTTCTTGATTGGATGAGCAGAATCTCATTTTCCCCATATGTATGTGTTCCCCTCTCGTATTGCCCAGCCAGAGGTACACTAGTAACACCTCAGTATTCTCTGGGGATGCCATAGAAACCACCTTGCAACATCCTAGCAACTACCTGAAACCTGAAATCACTGTGACCACCTAGCAACACCTTAGCAACCACCTGAAACACTACAGAAACCATCTAATTCCTATCATAACCCCTGTGAAGATGATTCTCATTTCCATTACTGCCATTCCCAGACGTTCCCTTTCCGGTATAACAGGTATGTTCCACCAGATTTGAAAGCAGTTCAGTCAGTCAGACTGTAGAACCAGAACCATCATATTTACATCATCAAACTTTGAATAAAGCATCAGTAGAACAGAGAGAGAAGAGTATAAGACTGTCTCAGTATCCACATCAGCCCTCCAGCACCAGAGAGAGTGATTAATGGTGTGGGGATAATCTTTTCATTCAGGTTATTCAGTCAGAAACAGATGCAGGTTTGTTTACAGGGCTTTTCTGATGCTGTGAGTGGGGAGAGAAGACAGTGGGCTGAGCCCCCCCTTAATTTAGAGCATGCACCAGGACCACCAGCAGTCTAGAAACACCCCTGTTTATGATGATGAGATGAACTCTTCTAAACTCTCTCATTCACAGTTTGATATTTATTCACAAAGTGTTAATAATGAAAATGAAATTTGGAAACTTATATTGTATAGCTGATGTTGGTCTGTTAACACTACTGATTCCTAACACAGTGCAGGTTATGAAAGTTCTGGCACTATTTATTCTGTTCATTTCTTATTCTGTCCTCTGCTGCCCCCTGTGGTTCTTCTACTTATTATTCTACACCACCTGCTGAAGCTGAATAACACCACCTCATAGAAACAGCCATCTAACAGCAGCTGCATGTTTTTGTACAGTGTTTCCACAGATATTCATCACTGTGCTTCTCCTGCACAGTAATACACAGCTGAGTCCTCTACTGTCACACCAGACAGTTTCAGATACGCCATGTTGTTGGAATCGTCTCTGGTGATTTCTATTCTTCCTTGAAAAGGCTTTGCGTAGGTACCACCAGCGTATCCCATCCACTCCAGCGGTTTTCCAGCTGGCTGTCTGATCCAGTGCATGTCGTAGCTGCTAAAGCTGAATCCAGATCCTCTACAGGAGAGACTCAGAGCTTCTCCAGGTTTTAGCTGAACTGCAGTTTGTAAGGATTCCATACTTTGACATTTCCCACCTGCTGAAAGAAGATAAATATGAGATTATGAATGATGTATTAATGCTGTTACACAGAGAAACAGTCTATCAGTCAGGAACTCACTGCTGAAGGTGAGCAGTAGCAGGAATAAGGAGAGCGTGTTCTTCATGGTGAGTGTTGATGAGACTCTACTGCTCCACTCAGCTCAGCAGCACATAAGTACTGGATGGACCCCCAGCACGCTGGATTTGCATAATGACGTCAGAGGTGTTGTTACAGTGCTCTACAGAACAGATTAATTAAGTGACTCGCTGAATGAGATGTGTCATGTTTGATTGGAGTTGGTCATGAAGGAAAGCTTCTACAGTGGAGACTGTATGACTCCAGGTGATGTATCTGCTGGAATTTGAGTCAGTCATGTTACATGCTCCTGTGAGCTTGTGAAGATTCCAGTCAGCTGTGCTGTTTTATGGTTTTATGTTTAAACTCGCTTTAGTACTGCAGCTCATTAGGCTTCAGCCTGTAAGTAGTCCTGATCATATCTGTGGTTTTTCACTGCGGTTGCTTTACATGACTGATACTAAAGCGTTCTCTCACACATGTATCTAGAACAGCTTACATAAACAGATAAACTGTCACCATGGAGACAGATAAATCAAACGTCTCCCTACAGCAGGTCTGTGTATTTTAAGTGAAATGACTTTTATTAGGTTTGATATGGGACTCATCATTATGGTGATTATGAATTTGCAAAAACTGACGAATAAGAAACATTGAAACCTTTAGAGGCAGTAAAACAGAGAACATGACAAAGACAGGGAATCCCCGGACACCCCCGGACAAAATCACTCTTCAGAAACTTCAGATCTCTGTTCAAAAGTTTCATAACACTGATTAAAAGTTTAACCTCACCGTTCAGTTTTAAAGGCACTGTCCGAAAATTTTAAATCAGATATCAAAGGTTTAGAATCAGTGTTTAAAAGTTTAAAAGGTCTTTTCAAAAGTTTGGAATTTTGTTAAAAAGTTTATGCACAAAACTTTTCAAAAATGTAAATTAGTGATCGAAATTTGAAAATATCTGTTCAAAACTTTGAAATCATCCACACAGGTTTAGGATCACGGTTCAAAAGTCTAGAATCATTATTTTCAACAATATAAAAACTCACAGACACAAAAATATTATATTAAGATGCTAAATTCCTACATCTTCTACACTACAGTATTTATAGGAAGCTGTACACTAAAATCATTTTCAATAATGAACAGAGCTGTAGATTCCCTAAAACCAGGGAGGAACCGTAAAGCATCAAGAACAACCTCATAGTTCCGTTAATATCCAGAATGCCTCATATATGAAATGCCATGAGAATATCTTGCTGATTAAGCAGCTACTCATACTAATTTCCTTACATAAAAAACAGACCATAATGCTATTATTTAATAAAATGTCCCTCCTTTAATAATGTCATTACTTCTTGTTGTGCCCAAAATTCTTCCCCCTGTGAATAAATCATTGTTCTATGTGTTAATGTCTAGTTCATAGCATTGCTTGTCTTCTACTGCCCTCCTGTGGTTGTTCTGCTTAACTTTTTTCAACACCTGCTGAAGTCCAGACTCTAAATATGATCCCATCATAAAATGACTTACAGCAGCTGCATGTTTTTGTACAGTGTTCCACAGATATTCATCACTGTGCTTCTCTCCTGCACAGTAATACATAGCTGAGTCCTCTACTGTCACACCAGACAGTTTCAGATACACCAGGCTGTTGGAATTGTCTTTGGTGATTTCTATTCTTCCTTGAAAAGGCTTGGCATAGTCATTGCCACTTCCATCATAATTAACCTTTCCAATCCACTCCAGTGGTTTTCCAGCCGGCTGTCTGATCCAGTGCATGTGGTAGCTACTAAAATCAAATCCAGATCCTCTACAGGAGAGACTCAGAGCTTCTCCAGGTTTTAGCTGAACTGCAGTTTGTAATGATTCCATACTTTGACATTTCCCACCTGCTGAAAGAAGATAAATATGAGATTATGAATGATGTATTAATGCTGTTACACAGAGAAACAGTCTATCAGTCAGGAACTCACTGCTGAAGGTGAGCAGTAGCAGGAATAAGGAGAGCGTGTTCTTCATGGTGAGTGTTGATGAGACTCTACTGCTCCACTCAGCTCAGCAGCACATAAGTACTGGATGGACCCCCAACACGCTGGATTTGCATCATGATGTCAAAGATGTAAATGAAATCTCATGGTGGGTTCATGCTGTCTGTGCCTGGGGTGGAGAAGCAGTGGTGAAATTAGTGCTTGCATATATACCTGGACATGAAGACAGTATAAACCCATCATCAAAACAACTGTTGCACAAATAGCTGCACCCAGAAGGAATCACCCAACAGGAGTGAAACTCAGTGGGAGGGTTTGACATTGTGAGACATGCTAATGACCTGCACACAATCTGCAGGGACTGTGAGAGAATATTCAAGCTGCATGGGATGGATTATCACAGGACACCATTAGGATCCTCTACAACTCCATGCTGGGACATATGGATCATGCTTTAGCAAACATGGCAGCCCATACTGAAATACGCTACTTCTGTATGTGTAGCTCAGTAAATATTACCCACATCAGTCTACATGTATCACCATTTATTGTTCCTGGTAACCTTTATCTTCCTTCCCACTGCAATCCCACACTTCCTTTTGGGTGCAGCCATTTTATTGGTGATGAGTGTAAATGGTAAATATATGAAGAGTTATTTAAAGTGGTGTGGGTGAAATGCTCTGTTTTAGAAAAACAGGAATAGGAAGCAGATGTCTGAAGAATCAAATGTCTCTGAAAGCTCCATCGAAGAAATCTATTAGTTTAAATGCTTATGAATGCGCTGCCTGATACCAAAGCATTCCAATACAGCAGTGGTACAATCATGTCAGTGGGTAAGTGTCTCTACAAGGAAGGGTTTCCAAGCAAACCACAGTGACCTTCTTTACACCTCAGTAATTAAGTTACACAGAAATGGGGAAAGAACCAGACAGTTAAAGCTTTTTGGTGCTTCTATCGAGTGACGTCACTCGGAAAAAAAAAAAAATACTGTTTAGCCCATAACGTGAGAATTAACCCAGTACTAATGTTTACAAACCAGCGCTGTAAACCTGATAAAAAGATGTAATGGTGTGTAGGTGGTGAAGAGAAGCCTCCGGTGACACCGTCTTATAGTATAAAATATAAAAATGTTTATTACAGGATTTAAAGACAGCGCCTTATAAGCACTCGAGCCGTTTGTGAGAGGTCCTGTGCCAGTGTGGCCTCTCTCATCCAGCTCTCAAACTCCCCATTACATAGGCTGGGTATTTTCATACAACATATAGAGACATCCTGCTTTAACACATCACTTGCGACTCTGAAAGCATTAACATGCTTGGGCAGGGAGCCTCCAGGAGCAGTGGTGAGAATCACTGTCCTAACAAACTAACCCTTAAACACCATCATGTTCAGTCTTCAGTTAATCATGTTTACTGGGCTCTAATTTGTCTAGTTGTGTTTAATTAACTCCTCTGTTCCATAGAGAAGATCTTTCAGCTAGCTGGCCACTAAGCTCACTAACCTCAGTTAACATCAACAATGAGCCTCACTAGCTGAGCAGCTATTATTCATACATTCATATTATTCATATGTAAATTACACATTATTATGACCACCAGCAGTTATCCAGAACAACCGGCGTGTGCTAGACAGGCTGGTATTGACTCATTAAGGTCCTGGTAGGTTGTCACAGGTATCTGGAGCCAGGGCGACTGCATCGCATCTTACAGATGCTCGATCTGGTTCGCTTACACTGTGTTACCGGTATGCGCCTGATATGTCTCACTAGGTGGTTGCTGTGGTATCCCAGGTGGTTGCAGGTGGTTGCTGTCGCTAAATCATCATTTAGAACACTGCTCACTCCACTCTCTCGCACAGAAACATAAACCATCATTAACATTCACCGTACATAAACTGTATGTCTGATCCACAAGCTAAACACCGACACACCAGTCAGGATCAGAGGAACACACTGAAAGGCCGTCCTGGGAAGAGATCTCGTAAACATACAGAAACAGTTCAGTTACAGCCATTTACTGTCAGGAAACTGAAATACACAACCAGCACACTTTATTAGGTACACCAGATCTACACTCACTGGTCATTGTACAGCTCCACTGACCGTATAGGAGCACTCTGTAGTGCTACAGGTACAGACTGTAGTCCATCTGTTTCTCTGTATAGTGTATTACCCTGTTCTTCAATGGTCAGGACCCCCACAGGACCACCACAGAGCAGGTATTATGTGGGTTATGTCAGCACTGCAGCGACACTGACGTGGTGTGAGTGGATCAGGCTCATTTAATATGTAAATTTAATGTATAAATTGCTGAAATTGTGCAGTAAAAATGCATAAAATAATTAAAAGTAGATGAAAATAAACGTGTTTATACACATGACAGTAATAATTATTGGTATAATTACAACTATTTATTTATTAATGAATCTATTTTCTGATTAACACAGTATTTAATTTTTTAAAGGTTTAATTTCTCCTTTATATGTGATTTTCTGTATTATGTTTTAGATTAAATAGTCAATACACAGCAAATAGACTCTTTATGGATGTTTATTGATGTTTCTCAAACAGATCTTTCATTCTGAGCTCTGGAGTCTTCTCACAATCAGGGCTCTCAGCTCTTCTCGCATTCAGGGCTCTCCGTTCTTCTCACGGTTGGAGCTCTCAACTCTTCTCACAGTTGGAGCTCTCTGTTCATCCTGCTGGATGTTTCAACAGAGGCAGAGGCATCTTCTCCAGAAGGGTCTCCGTGTCCTGTTCCCTCTCAAGGCCTTCTTCTCCTCCTTATCTCTCTCCTCCTGGGCCTTCTTCTCCTCCTTGGCCTTCTTTTCTTGGGCCTTCTTCTCCTCCTTGGCCCTCTTCTTCTCGGCCTTCTCAAACCGTCTCCGCTCCTCAGCATCCTGCTTCTGCAGCTTCTTCAGTTCTTTTTTGGTCAGGCCGGGGTATCGGCACAGCCCGCCCTCCGTCAGAGCAGCTGTCAATCTAAGTTCTGACAGAATGGAGTCCTTCTCCTTCAGTACTCTCTGCAGATCCTGAATAGCATCATTCAGCGCTCCACTTTCGTGCGCTTCCATGCACTGGCCTGGCAGGGTCTCTTGTTCACTCTCCTCCATCTTCTCAGCCTGGAGCAGCTTGCATTCTTTCATGTAGACCTCAACCGTCAGCTGTCGATTGGCCCTCTGAAAGAACTCAAAGCTGTTCCTGTGGACCTCGTTGTTGATAAGGTCCTCGTCATCCTTCTCCCATTCTTTCTCCAGCGCTTCCATGGCCTCTGTAATTTGCTTAACCAGGTCGCGCTTTCTCTCGCCCCTTGGTCTCCTGTCTGCGTCTGTGAGCTGGAATTCTTTGATTTTCTCCTCCCTCTCTCGCTCCAGATCTTCAATGGCTTCCTTCATGGCCTGGTCTATTTCCATGTCCGCCTTCTCTAGCTCCTCAGTCAGATGATCTATCTGTGACTGCAGCCTCGCTTTTTTCAGCTGCTGTTCTTTCTCCTCTAACCGAGCACTTTCTGCCCGGGCAATCTTGATCTCCATCAAGTGCATCAGATTTTCTCCCAGGTTGTTCATTTTCTCCTGGGCCTCAGTCAGGGCACTTCGCACCTCCTCATCCCTGCTGAGCACTGCATTCTCCTCGATGAGATCAATAGCCCGCGACAGGTGTTCTTTAATATTCCGTTCCATCGTTCTCGTAATCGAGACACTCGTTCCACTATCAGCTCTTCAGCTAATGGTGAACAGGTCAGGTTGCGGGGTCTATTAATAGACTTCCCTCATGATGTCACAATGCGCGCTGCTAGCCGATTCTAACAGCGCTGAACTATGCCCCGCCCCCTCTGCTGTTAAATGGGCGTGGCCAGTTCGACCTGAAAGTTCTAGAAGGGTCAGGTAAAATACCTCTGGTGTAGCTGGACCCCCATGTGTGCTGGTTTGTGCTGCAGGAATCAGACTTAGACATGAGTTTATATTACCTGTGACGTCACTCAGACCCCCATCAGAGTCCGCATCGCACCAAACTGCTCTCATTCGTTAGTGCTACATTTGTGCTGCTAAAAGAAACTTGTATATTGTTTTAATTCCAACATTAATAAGCGGTTTTCCAGCAAATAGCGTCACACAGTAATTACATCATCACCCACGTGGTTGGGTAATCTTCGAAGGAAGGCCGAACCGAAATGAGACGATCAGCTCTATGATAAATGTCCTGTTTGCGTCACCCCACGGCACCATCACGCAAAAAACCTCGGGGTAGGTTGATTGGTGTTGGAGTCTGTTGTGTACGGTGGAGTATTGCTGCCCCGCACAGGAAAAAATAAATCCCTCGAGAAGAGATGTCCTAAAAACTCCATACTACATGTCCTAAATGTGAGAAGTCAGAGATCTACTGGCTGAACAGGCTAGTGTCTGTGTGTGACTCTGTGCTTCAGTGTATTACTGGGATCATATGTTACTGTGTTCGGAATAACTACATCCACACATTCAGACCATTTCACACCAGAAGCGGAACTGCAGTATGACGCGGCACACAAGGCTTCAGCAGGGGAAGCGAAACAGCTCAAAGCCTGTTCAAACTCAGATACTCTGCGGCTCCGCGCAGCGCAGACCGGCTATTGGCGCAACCCACTGATCAGCGTGGTGACACCGACTGGACAGCACGGCACACATCAGCTGGGACTCGGTGGGTCCCGCAGTGCGGACCGGGACCGACTGTCCTAGAGTAGACTACATACACCAGTGACTGTCTTAGTTACAGCCATCCACACAGAAGTACTGTTCCTGCATGATGAAGATCAGTCAGTAGAAACACTGAGCTCTCTTTATACTACAGCTCTACTATGGACCCTAAACATTAATCCGAGCTCAGTAGATAAAATCATCACCTGTAAAAATCTTACCTGCTTCAGATTCTTCCTCACTGACATGAATAGAGCTAAACCTTAAACCTCTATAGGAGCCAAGTCAAACGTTGTCCAAGGAGAGTCAATCATTTCTTACATATTTCTGACAAAATACATAATCTGAAATTAACAGGTCACTGCTTCATAGGAAACCTGTTAGGTGTAATGTACAGTACAGGAGAACCATATGGACCATATGTGTATGTGGAAGTTTGTGTACGAGTATGTGAGGTTAAATGTTTTTAAATTACATATTAATGTTGAATAACATTATAAAAACTAATTAATTAATTATTTTAATATAATTGTAATAACAGACATAAGTGTTCTAAAAGAGCATTATTCTAATTATTTATAGTCTCAAAAACAATAATAATGTTAATATCGACAATAAAATAATAATAACATTAATGTCAACAATGAAAATAACAATTATTTATGTATTTAATAATAATAATAATCATCATCATCATTACTGTTACCTGTGTGGATGGCCGTAACTAAAACAGTCACTGGTGTATTTAGTCTACTTTAGGTCAGTCGGTCCCGGTTCACAGACAACAGATTTTTGACTGCAAATATATTTAGAACATATAGTATGGAGTCTTTAGGACATCTCTTCTCGTAATTACGTAATTTTTATTTTTTATTAATTTCATTATTGATCACTTATTAATGTTGGATTTAAAACAATGTGCAAGTTTCTTTTTGAAGCACAAACCAGCACAAACGAACAGCAGCATTTATATTTTATTTCTGACCACATGGGGGGACAGCTTTAAGGAGGTCTGGAACCTTCCGGCGTTCACGCTGGAAAACAGTGTTCCCACACCCAGTCAAATCTGACTGACAACGTTTCACTCCTGTTGGCCCCGCCCACCTGTACGGTTGATAATGTGCTGACCCAGATCTTCCAGTTCACATGGCCTTTACTGACTCTACACTCTGGTGCTGAGATGATGTAGCTGATTTGTGGAGATTATGAAGAGTTTCTTTATCATTTCTGACAGAGGTTCTAAAACTTGACCGTGAAACGCTTTTGGTTTTTCGGTGATGGATTAGTTTAAAGACCAACATCGCCATCTAGCGTCCGCGCCAGCACCTGTCTGTTACCCGTCGCAGGGAAGACAGCAGCAGTTACAGCCCCCAGTTTTATTTCCTGACACGCTAAGTCCTGTATTCATTCATATCATAATAAAACAAACATAAGCAGTTTTTGTAGTCTTTGTTTGTTTTCTTTGGGTATTTTTTGTTGGTTTTGAATGTTTTTGACTTGAAACTAAAGAATCAATATGTCAAATATATGTGTACACTCATGTTAGCTTAGCCTAACAGGGTGCATCTAAAAACACAGTAGATCAGATATTATTTCGGCTTCCTGTCACTCAGTTCACTGTTATGTTTTTATTGTGAATACTTGTGATGACAGAGAGCCAGTTTGTCTGATTGAACATGTACCGGGGTGTGTGGGTCCCTGTAGCTAAGCTAGGTTAGTTAGCTTGGGAAAAGGACCCTGCTAGCGTTAGCTACATCTCCAGACAAAACAGAATAGGTTTAATTCCTGCTTTCTGTCCTTCCAACATCAGCCACTCGACTTTGTATTCTCACAATTAAACGTTTATCATATAAACGTGTGTCAGTAAAGTTTCTGTTAGTCAGAATTGAACCTGTTCTGTGGTAAGTGAGCTCACTGTTTGCAACTTTTGGAAACTGGTGTTGGTATGATGTAACGACTTTGCTTCTATTTGTGTTTATATAGTGCTTCCGCATCCAGCTGCATTAGTTCAAATCCCAAAACAAACAAATTAAGTTTCACTCAAACGATTTTAAATCCTGCATTCAGTACATATCAACGCTTCCATCCAACAGCAGTTTTACTCAATCAGTTATTCAGTGTTATAAGGAGAGAGTAGCTTGTTAGCATTAGCTCAGCTAGCTATTGCTGCTAGCTCTACTTACCACAGAACAGGTTCAGCTCTGACTAAAAAAGGCTTTACTGACAAAAAAATATATTAGTTTCCACATTTAAACACTGAGGAAATAAAGTCCAGTGTCTGGTGTCTGAGGTGCAGCAAGTCAGAATTAAGCAGTAGCCTCCTAGCTGAGCTAATACTAGCTGTCTCCTCACGTCTAGTTAACTCGACTAGTAAAATTTATGAGCCCCAGTAGGCTTCGGTTTGACCAACTGGTGCCCTGCCTTCACAAGTTGGCAATAAAACTAATAAGAGCAACAGCAAATTCGACTGATTAGTATAACCCTGTTCTGTGGTGTTTGGAGCTGTACCCTGCTAGGCTAAGCTAATGCGCATGTATGCTACCTCCTGCCTCAGGAGTCTCGGTCCCAGCTAATCTGTGCTTAAAACACACTTTTATAGGGTGATGACAAATTTTAAATGATTTTCAGTGTGTTTGTATTTGCTCACTTCTTATTAGAATTTTCTCGTCCACCTTAAATGAGGCAGCTATTACTTTAATGGTGTTCCAGTCCAAGAATGTCACTGCAGAATGAATGAGGAAAATGATTGTCTATATTAATTAAACAAGCACGAATGAGTGTATCTCAACCCTGTCCTCTTCTCTAAAACATTCTGAGAAAAACATTTAGTTATGGATCCAGTTCCATTTCTAATAATTGTTTGTTGTGGTCATGTTAAATGTTTTATGTTATGTTTAGGGTGTTTATGTTAAACTCAAAGCAAATGATATTCATGAGTTAAAATATTTATAAAGCAATTTTAATACACTGTATAATAATATTTGGTTTTATTATTATAACATCTATTTTTTTTAATTAACACAGTATTTAATCGGATAAAGCTTTCATTCCTCCTTGAAATGTGATTTTTTAAATTAAATTTTAGATAACAACATAGTCGATACATGGTAAATAGAATCTTTATGAATGTTTATTGAAGTTTCTCAAACAGACCTTTTATTCTGAGCTCCGGAGTCTTCTCACAATCAGGGCTCTCAACTCTTCTCACAGTTGGACCTCTCGGTTCTTCCTGCTGGCTGTTTTAACAGAGGCAGAGGCATCTTCTCCAGAAGGTTCTCCATGTTCTTTTCCCACTCAAGGCTGCCTTCTCCTCCTTATCTCTCTCCTCCTGGGCCTTCTTTTCGTCCGGCTTCTGCAGCTTCTTCAGTTCCTTCTGTTCTTTTTTGGTCACGCCAGGGTATTGGTACAGCCCAACCTCCATCAGAACAGGTGTCAGTCCAAGCTCTGACAGGATGGAGTCCCTTCCCTTCAGTACTCTCTCCAGATCCTGAATAGCCTCATTCAGTGCTCCACTTTCGCATGCTTCCACAGACTGGCCTGTCACGGCCTCCACCCTGTCAACGCCTTCTGTGGTGTTGACGCAGAGCTCCTTCACCCTCTTTTATGTGTTCTCCAGCTTCTCGTTTTCACTCTCCTCCATCTTCTTATCCTGGAGCAGCTTGCATTCTTTCATATAGACCCGGACCCTCAGCTGTCGTTTGGCCCTCTGAAAGAACTCAAAGCTGTTCCTGTGGACCTCTTTGTTGATGAGATCCTCGTCATCCTTCTCCCATCCTTTCTCCAGCACTTCCATGGCCTCTGTAATTTGTTTAACCAGGTTACGCTTTCTCTCGCCCCTTGGTCTCCTTCATGGCCTGGTCTATTTCCACGTCCGCATTTTCTAGCTCCTCAGTCAGTTGATCTATCTGTGACTGCAGCCTCGCTTTTTTCAGCAGCTGCTCTTTTTCTTCTAACTGAGCACTTTTTGCCTGGGTAATCTTGATCTCCATCAAGTGCATCAGATGTTCTCCCAGGTTGTTCATTTTCTCCTGGGCCTCAGTCAGGGCACTTCGTACCTCCTCATCCCTGCTGAGCTCCGCATTCTCCTCAATGAGATCTATAGCCCTTACTATGTGTTCTTCAATTTTCCATTCCATCGTTTTCCTAATCGGGACACTCGTTCCACTTTCAGCGCTTTCACCGTAATGGTGAGCAGGTCAGGTTGCGGTGTCTATCAATAAACTTCCCTCATGACGGCTCAGTGCGCGCTGCTAGCAGATTCTACGAGTGCTGAGTTTTGCCCTGCCCCCTCTGCTGTTTAGTGGGTGTGGCCAATTCCACTAAAAAAATTTAATTCGATTATGTGAGATGTGACCTTTTATCCTCTGAATGTCCGTTTCCTACCATTTCCTGACACGCTGAGTAAGTCATGTATTGATTTATATCACGATGAAATAGACATAAACAGGTTTTTGTAGTCTTTGTGCATTTTTGTATATTTTTAATGTTTTGGGCTGGAATCTACAAGTAATCTGGCAACCCTGACAGACGGCGGTTGTAGTAGACGAGGTCGGCAGAGAAACTGAGGGACGAGCGGGTCCTGTTTGTAAGTGTGTTATGGTTACAGATAAAGCACACAGTTCTGGTTTACACACATCACCCTGTTTAATATGGTAATTTTAGCGAAGTACAGATTTCCTTCATATTGTGTCCACATTTCACCCGTGCTAACAGCATCATGACTGAGCAGATTAGCCTGCTAGCATCAGTCCGTTGCTAATTTATAAACTTCGGTTAGCGAGCAGCTGTGCAGCCCTAATGTTTTTAAGTCGGCCGTATTCTCTTTAGTTTATAGACAGAGTACTTAAATTGTGACCTGCGTACATAGAAATATCCTTCTAGGGCACATAAGTTGCCTTCACTGTGAGCTTGTAGCTAAGAGTTAGCTAGCTAGCTCACACACTTACTAGGGTTTTCTCCATTACGTCCTCGAGCGCTGACTGTTAGTATACTGTGGGAGTAACGATTCTGTATGAACTCATATTCTTCAGGATACAGTGTCACTACTGTACCTGTAAATGCTTTATAAACTACAACGTAAGAACATCACACTGTGGTGTTGTTTTTTTACTGTTCAAATTTAGAAATGGATTTTTGTCTCATGTACAAATTATATCCTTTTCCCATAGCCTATGCCTTATTTACCTTTGAGGTGTTTGACCTCTTAGTGACTGAGCCGGACCTGGAAGTATACCTAATAAACGTGCAGCTGAGTAGAGTTTATTCTCTGTGTTTAGTGCTGAAGGATTTGGGAAGAATACCTGATTGTGGTTTTTCTGATTGATGGTGCGCCTGCAGATTAAACTGCAACTATTATCTGTAAATTAAAGACCAGGCCTGTTATTCTGGACTGTAGGACCAAAGCCAAGCATTTTTCTGGCCTGAGAGTTCACACTGTGCAGACTCCCAGGTAGTTGTGGTTGTTATCCCACAGTATATAGTTCTAACCCTAATCCTAACCGTCATTAACATTCACCATACATAAACTATACGTCTGATCAACTGACTGAACACAGACACACCTGTATGTGTAACGTGACCCTGTGCGCATATGAAAACAGTTTAAAGTCATTTACAGTCAGGAAACTAAAATACACACCTAATACAAACTATCCAGCCAACAGCGTCCTGTGGGCAGCGTCCTGTGGGCAGCATCCTGTGACCACTGATGATGAACTCAAGCTTGACCAACACTGCACTGTGCAGGAGCAGATGAGCTATCGTCTCTGACTGTACATCTACATGGTTGACCAGCAAGGTAGGAGTGTCTAATAGAGTGGACAGTAAGTGGACACAGTGTTTAAACACTCCAGCAGCACTGCTGTGTCTGATCCACTCACACGGGTGTAACCCAGGTTAGAAAAGAAGCTATTGGATGTTAAAACAAGCTAATCAAATATAACTAACAGAGAAGAAACATAGTAGACCTAATAATAACTAATTTAGAAATTTAGAAAGCGACAGTAGACTAAAACATGTTTCATTTTAAATAAAGACACAAACACACTATTTCATTTTAATTATTTTATTAAAAGCAGCATATACTTTTGTTGTTTGATTGTGATCGGCTTGCAAGACTAGACATTTGATCAGCCAATGAACTTGCATGGTATACGCGGGTGCAGTAGGTGGTTCGCGGCAGTTTTCTCTCTTTTCCCCTTGTAGGCGGTGTGAGCACACGCAGTTCGGAGTTGTCCGACTAGAGCTTGGAATAAAACAGAAATAAAGTTAGTAAAAGTGCAGTAGAACAATAGAAATACCCTTTTCAAGTATAGTTACTTACCGTGAGCTGAAAATGAAGGTTCTTCACCGTCTATCCCTTGAGAATGCGTCGTGAATTTCCCTGCATGGGTAGGAGATGAGTGTAGGCCAATGCTAGTTATAATTAGCCGGAATGCTAACCGTTTAATGGGAAATCCCATTCACTTATGCCTATACTGTTAGCCATACTTAGCGATCTAAAATACTTATTTTGGGTAAATATTAAAGTATTTCCTTGTTAGTGAGTGATTGAACATGTTCATGATCGGTTTAGGTCATGTTTCATGTCACGTTTTGCGGGTTTTATCAAGGATTTTTGGTGCAAAATGTGAAGCATTCTAGGCGAAGCCTAGCCAGTTTAGCCACAGGCTGTAGCCTCGTAATGGTTAACCCCTAGAATACCAAAGTGTTTTTTTTTTTCTTTATTTCCATTTTAAGCTCTTTAATGTGGATGAAAGCTGTAAATTTATATTTACAGATGTTACAGAATTTAGTAGATGATAAAATAAGCCTATGTTAAACCAGGTTATGAGTTTAACTGTACGTTCTGATCCTATGTGCTGTAGGTCGGGATATTTGTGTGTGTGAGAGAGAACAGAGACATTGAAGAACGCGTTCAGGTTGGATCCATTGGATGGCGAGCCAAGCCCAGACTCTTGAACCTGAAGCTTTTCTGCATGCAGCTATTTGAACCCATTGACTCCAAGACTCATTCACCACCGGCACTGAGACACTTCGCAGTGCGGAAGGCTAAACCTGCATCTCCACAGTCGTAAGGCTCTACACTTGCTCAACTCTGGTGAATCCCTTGGACATGGACAGCGATTCATTGAATAGAGAACTGTGATCCCTTCATTTGATTACCTGACCTGTGACAATTTGTAATATTTGTTTATTTTCAATTACCCGGGTAATAATTTTTGTAGGTTTAACACAACCTATTATTTACTATCTATGTTAAATGGAAGTGTTCTTTTCCCCTTCCAAACATACCTCTCTTGGTTCAGCGTGGTCTCTTACTTATTTGGTCGCCCTGGCTCTGTAGTCGAGTCTAATATCTTTCTGATCGGCCCAACTGGGAAGTATTTTCCCTTACTTACTAAACAGTGAACCTAACTACTAGAACTGTACCCTTAATACAGGTTACACCACACACACACTAACATACCACCACCATGTCAGCACATACAGGGTGGTGTGCCTAATAAAGTGGCTGGTGAGTGTATATTGTAATATTACAGTAATTAACCATTTATGTAAACAGACAGTGTTTGTATGTTTATACAGTTTTCAATAGATTTCAAGTGTGATTTTGTTAAAATAACAGACATTAATATTAAAGTAATTAGAAATTAGGAATATGCAAATATCACTATTATTGTACTGTATTATTTATCATTCAACTTATATCAACTTATTATAATTTTATCCTTATATGTACAGGTTATCATTTATTGTTGTTATTATAACATCTATTTATTAACTAATATTTCTTATTAAACCAGTATTTAATTTTTTTAAGGTTTCATTTCTCCTTTATATGTGATTTTCTGTATTATATTTTAGATAAAATAGTCAATACACAGCAAATGGAATCTTTATGGATGTTTATTGATGTTACTCAAACAGATCTTTCATTCTGAGCTCTGGAGTCTTCTCACAATTAGGGCTCTCAGCTCTTCTTGCATTCAGAGCTCTCCGTTCTTCTCACAGTTGGAGCTCTCGGTTCTTCCTGCTGGATGTTTTAACAGAGGCAGAGGCATCTTCTCCAGAAGGATCTCCATGTCCTGTTCCCACTCAAGGCCTCCTTCTCCTCCTTATCTCTCTCCTCCTGGGCCGCCTTCTCCTCCTTGGCCTTCTTTTCTTGGGCCTTCTTCTCCTCCATGGCCCTCTTCTTCTTGGCCTTCTCGAACCGTCTCCGCTGCTCAGCGTCCTGCTTCTGCAGCTTCTTCAGTTCCTTCTGTTCTTTTTTGGTCAGGCCGGGTTATCGGTACGGCCCGCCCTCCATCAGAACAGGTGTCAGTCCAAGCTCTGACAGGATGGAGTCCCTCTCCTTCAATACTCTCTCCAGATCTTGAATAGCCTCATTCAGAGCTCCACTTTCGTCTGCTTCCACAGACTGGCCTGCCAGGGCCTCCACCCTGTCAAAGCCTTCTGTGGTGTTGACGCGGAGTTCCTTCACCCTCTTGTATGTGTTCTCCAGCTTCTCTTTTTCAGTCTCCTCCATCTTCTCATCCTGGAGCAGCTCGTATTCTTCCATGTAGACTCGGACCCTCAGCTGTCGATTGGCCCTCTGAAAGAACTCAAAGCTGTTCCTGTGGACCTCGTTGTTGATAAGGTCCTCACCATCCTTCTCCCATTCTTCCTCCAGTGCTTCCATGCCCTCTGTAATTTGATTAACCAGGTCGCGCTTTCTCTCGCCCCTTGGTGTCCTGTCTGCGTCTGTGAGCTGGAATTCTTTGATTTTCTCCTCCCTCTCTCGCTCCAGATCTTCCAGGGCTTCCTTCATGGCCTGGTCTATTTCCTTGTCCGCCCTTTCTAGCTCCTCAGTCAGATGATCTATCTGTGACTGCAGCCTCGCTTTTTTCAGCTGCTGTTCTTTCTCCTCTAACCGAGCACTTTCTGCCTGGGCAATCTTGATCTCCATCAAGTGCATCAGATGTTCTCCCAGGTTGTTTATTTTCACCTGGGCCTCAGTCAGGGCACTTCGCACCTCCTCATCCCTGCTAAGGTCTGCATGCTCCTCAATGAGATCAATAGCCCGCGACAGGTGTTCGTCGATCTTCCATTCCATCGTTCTCGTAATGGGGACACTCGTTCCACTATCAGCTTTTCAGCTAATGGTGAATAAGTCAGGTTGCGGGGTCTATAAAGTCTTTTGGAATCAGCATTTTTGAACAAATGAATGGAACAATGCTTTGATTGTGACGGAGAAACATAAAAAAGGTGGAAAAATGTATAAAAAGGGGAAAGAAAAACTGTTACAATTAAAAATTTTGCTAGCAATTAATTCAAGTAAAAATAATTGAATTTAACAGCTGAATTTTTGTTTTATGCAGCTTTTACAGTATAAGCCTAAAGTGGCCGAATGCACTCACTGGCTTTCCTGCCTCATAATTGTTATATTTGTAGTAATGTCTACAATTACAAAGAATAATGTGTAATCAAGCAAAGCTTACGTTTGTGTGTGCTATCAAGCAACCATTACTAACTGCTGATCTCTGAACATGAAGTGTAAAGACGTGCCTCACTGAATTCACTTTTAAAATAAAGTTAAGTTAAATTTCTATTCTTACACTCATACCTCTGCCCAGAACTGAGTCTTATTTACTGTATTTATTGTTTTGCACGTTACACTTTCTGCAGTCTGTCCTGCACTGTTGTTTTTTGTTATTGTTTTGTTCCATGTGGCAGCCTTGTTCTGGAAAAAAGGTAATTTCATTTCACTGTGTTCTTGTACAGAGCTGTACTGACAATAAAAGCCACTTGACTTTTCTGTTCATTCACTGGCCTCAGCTGAACAAAGCATCCCGAATGAACATCCTGCTCCAAGTGACAATATGTAAGGATAAATAAATGTCTCATGGATATACAATATAAACATATATACAGTATAAACATGTATACAATATAAACATATATACAATATAAACATTACTGCAATCAGCCAAAATAATTTTTAACAGCTTGAAGTGCAAACAGGCAATTATGTAAACATTGTGGCCTAGGAAGCAGGAGGGTACTTAAGATAATCCTGTATTGGTCCCACAGGGAGGAAATTTGCATTGTCACAGCAACACAGAGGAAAGAACAGAAGTGTCAGGACATATACAAATAATAAATCAGATCTACATACAAAAAGTACAGAAAAATATATAATTAAATACTAAAAATTTAAACCCAGAAGACAGCAGCTTTATTGCACATAGTAGAATAGACTACTGTAGTAATAGACTACTGAGGGGAGCGGCTGTTATACAGTCTGACGGCAGCCGGAAGGAAGGATCTGCGGTATCTCGTTCACACACCACGGGTGCAGCAGCAGGGCACTGAAGGAGCTCACCAGTGCTTCCAGAGAGTGGTACATGGGGTGGGACAGGTTCTTCAGCATGTGTTTAAACTTAGTCCTCATTCTCCTGTCCCCCACCACCTCCACTGGGTCAAGAGGACACCCCAGGACAGAGCTGGACTTCTTGATGATTCTGTTCAGTCTCTTCCTGTCAGCGGTGGAGATGCTGCTGCCCCAGCAGACCACTCCATAAAAGATGGCTGATGGCACCACAGCATCGAAGAAGGTCCTCAGGAGCGCCCCCTGCACACCAAAGGACCTGAGTCTCCTCAGGAGATGTAGTCTGCTCTGACCTTTCCTGTAGAGTGCAGCAGTGTTGTCAGTCCAGTCCAGCTTGTCGTTGAGGTGAACACCCAGGTACTTGTAGGACCTCACTATCTCAATGTCCGTTCCCTGAATGTTCACAGGTACCGGAGGAGAGTGTTTGGCTCTATGGAAGTCCACTCACACAATCCAATTCCTGTACACCTAAACAAGTTTGCTAAGCAGTGACTGTGACTCTTATTGGTGTAGCACAGCGTAGGCACCCAGACCAGGATTTTAACCCCGATCTCCAAAATGTGGTGTTATTCACTGAGCTACACCAACCACAGCATAGCTGTGAAAATGCGCTCCTGACACATTAACACACCGTCCAGTATCCTCCTGGTTGTTAGAGGGGATGTCGGTGCAAAAGATTAGTGTGACCAATCAGCACAAAGATAACGCATCACGTGATAGATACATCTTGTTATTTTGTGTATTTATAACTCAAAAACATCATTCATTTTAACATTCACAGCAAACAACGTGATTTTTGAGTACTGGTAGTAAAATGTAAAAATTTAAGTAAAGCTCACTACTGATTACACATGTGTTTTAGTGAAAACAACATCAGGGTTTTTACGGTGCAGTCCCACGTTGTCCAAGGAGAGTCAGTTATCTCTTATATATTTCTAACCAAATACATAATCTGAAATTAACAGGTAAGTGCCTCACAATCGTAGGAAACCTGTACAGGAGAATCATGTGGACCAGCAACATGTCCTTACATATAACCTCATTAATAACAGTTATGGTATGAACCGGTCTAATACTCGTTTAATCTTGATTTTATACTGCTGAATATACACGATGCATTCATAAAGTTACAGTAACACTCCACTACACTTACAGTAACACTCCACTACAGCTACAGTAGCACTCCACTACAGCTACAGT
>JAMWET010004414.1:0-147844 GCA_024036415.1 Prochilodus magdalenae
GGTCCTTATCCGTGAGAGACCCATGACCTGCGACTGAGACCAAGCTTTCTGACACTGGGCAGCACATTTCTCTGTAGAATTTCCTAATAGTCCTGAGATTTCATTGTACCCTGCACAGATTCAAGACATCCTGTGCCAGATGCAGCAAAGCAGCCCCAGAACATAACAGAGCCTCCTCCATGTTTCACAGTAGGAACAGCCCCAGAACATAACAGAGCGTCCTCCATGTTTCACAGTAGGGACAGCTCCAGAATATAACAGAGCGTCCTCCATGTTTCACAGTAGGGACAGTGTTCTTTTCTTGATATGCTTCATTTTTCCGTCTGTGGACATAGAGCTGATGTGCCTTGCCAAAAAGTTCCATTTTTGTCTCATCTGTCCATAGGACCTTCTCCCAGAAGCTTTGTGGCTTGTCAACATGTAGTTTTTCAAATTCCAGTCTGGCTTTTTTGTGTTTTGTTTTCAACAATGGTGTCCTCCTTGGTCACCTACCATTAAGTCCACTTTGGCCCAAACATGGACGGATGATGCGATCTGACACTGATGTTCCTTGAGCTTGAAGTTCACCTTTAATCTCTTTAGAAGTTTTTCTTGGCTCTTTTGTTTCCATTCATATTATCCGTCTCTTTAATTTATCATCAGTTCTCCTCCTGCGTCCAGGGAGGTGGGCTAGAGTCCCATGGATCTTAAATTTCGGAGAATATATGCAGCTGTAGTCACAGGAACATCAAGCTGCTTGGAGATGGTCTTATAACCTTTACCTTTAACATGCGTGTCTATCATTTTCTTTCTAATGTCCTGAGACAACTCTTTCCTTTGCTTCCTCTGGTCCATGTTGAGTGGGGTACACACCTTGTCACCAGACAGCACAGTGACTAGCTGTAGCCCTATGTATAGGCCCACTGACTGATTACAAGAGTGTAGACACCTGTGTAGACACCTGTGTGGGTACCATCATTTCTGTCCAGGCCTGTTTCAAGAGTTCATTTTTTAACTAGTTCTGTTGAAGCATGGTTGAAAAGCAATGTCTGACTTTCATTTGTTTATTTTCATAGAATTTTAATTTATTATTACTTTTGTCCGATTTAAGTTATTTATGTTACCATTGTGGGTTTTTCTTTCATTTACCAAGGAGTACCAACAATTTTGTCCTTGTGTGTATCTGCTATTAGATGTTGCTTTATCTCAGGCTTTGTTTTCAGTTTAGACATTAATATCCCACTTCTAGACCCATATACCTTCCATTATAATGTTTGAGGGCATCGAGTTCCAATTGTTTTAATTGAACACTCTACTGGATTACTTAATAACACGCACCACTATTGGTGGAATTGTACCAAACTCCAGTAACGGAGGCATTTCATTATTAGTCTCTATTAGACTTCCTCAGAAAGTGTTTACAAAAAGTCCAGTAGACTTCAAAATTTAGTGTGTGATTTCACAATCCGACAGCTGTGCCTCTTCTTATGAGTATGGGGTGCATGGCTTGTTCCCAGTTGAGTGCCAATGAGTGACGATGTTGCTTGCCCTCTGTTTGCTGGTTTGTTAAATCCTAGCTCCACAGAAGCCCTGTAAATGTGTCTTTATGCCTTTAGCGAAGCGCTGTAATGATCTGGTGCCGTAGTATTGTTTGGAGGCTACCTAACTGTTGATCCATGGAAGCCTCAGGCTGGGGTATGACACGGACCAGCGATCTCCTTTTTTAGCAAGAAGTCTTTCTTTTTTTTGTTTAACATTAAGTTGCTTCCTGTGTATCTGTTTTCTGTTTAATTTTAGTTGAAGTTAAGTTCAATGTGAAGTTGCTGCTGGCCGAACAGTACAACTGCTGAACATTGCTTATACTGGTAGGCAGTGCTAGAATATCCGATATCCAATACTGACTGTTGGCCTTGTCCCCTGCACTGGGATTTATCTATATTCTCTAAACCTTTGAAGGAAATTATTGACTGTATATGATAGGATATCAATAAATTTTATGTTGAACATTTTTCTGAAATTGTTCTACAACTTTTCACCTAGTCATGTAAATTATTGGCAAGTTGTTCCCTTACCTTTCTGTTAGTACCACTTACATTTCCAGCCTTTTTTTGAGATGCATTGCTCCAATCAAGCTCTAAATGAGGTTATCATTTCACCAGTCTGGTGAAAAGTACATTTGTTAAGGTTACCTTTTGCTGTAGTATAATTTGTACTGTCTGTGTTTCCACAGTGGACTCTCCAGAAAACCTCACTTTTGACCCCTGCAATTTCTATAGGAGTCTTGATCATGAATGGAGAACAGTAAATCGTAAATATTATTTTAGCAGCTATTCTGGTCATGATGACACTCTTGTTGAATGGAGCGGTTGGCATCGACTGTATCTTCAGGGGAAAAGTGCTCAGATTCCTGAGTCTGATTGGTGTTACAGTTATATATCATGCGGTGGCTACACCGCACTTTTCCTTAATGGAACTCATCCGCGACTACAGGACGGTATCGTCACCAGAGGCATCTATGGAACTTATGACTCGCAGTGCAATTTTAATAGATCAAACCCGATCCAGGTCAAAGCCTGTCCAGGAGATTACTACGTCTACAGACTCGTCAAACCAGCTGTTTCACTTCCATTACCCACATACTGTGCAGGTAAGACCATGCTTTTCTATAATAATGGTTCATAATATTCTATAGTTAATTTTGCTTGTTGCTGTTTCAGCACCTTGTTATTTAACTGTTGTGACATTTACAATCTGATGGCTGCACAGAACAATCTTCCTGCTGTTGTGCCGAGCCATGTGTGTATTGTTCTGCTTGTGTGCTTTAGGAATATGAAACTAATAAAGGCATATATGTAGGACTGTATCATATTTGACCAATTAACAAGAAGATTTGACAATCCATAGTTTTTTTTTTTTAAATATAATCTATCAATCAGAAAATTTAGTGATGATTATAACATAACATATATTGTAAATCAGAACATATAAGCTGCCCTGTTTGCGCTGAGCTTTTCAAAAGTTCAAAATTCTGCCAGATTTATTTTTTTTTGACATGATTATAGCTAGCCTAGTGTACCAACTTTATTCCACACATTAGTCTTCAGCTTCTCTCATCAGTTAACCACCAGTGGATGTTGTCACATGGATTTGTGTGCATCAGATTGCCCTGCTGGTATATACATTTAATAGAAATGTATATTTCCGGATTAAAATCCAGAATGTCTGAACGGCTCTGCTGAGTTGATTACTGTTTAATTCTACTGCATTTAAATTACTTGATTAAGAGTCAAATTAGCAGGTAGAATGAAGAATGTATTGTTTGGTTACAGTCCTACTGACAATCAGATCCCTGAATGTTATCATATTAATAGAGGTCAGTCTCTACACGTTCACATCCTTTACCAAATTAATTACCTGATTACATGTATATTGGTGACAGTAATTGTACTGATAACGATCAAGGAAGAAAAAAAGTTAAACCGCTAAAAACCTCCTACACCGTTAAATGCGCACACACAAACACAAGAGGGACGAGTCAATGTTGAGTTAATGTTTTGCAGTTCCTGTGAACGTATTTTTATATAGTCTATTCCATTATCATTCCAAATTACATAGAAAATATATTTAGAATCTCAACATACATAACTTAGCATACACATACAAACACATTTTTATAATCATTATTAATTTTTGACATCTTTTGACATTTTATTTCCATGGGCTAAATTGAATTTTTATATATGTATATATATTCTGAGACTGACGGCTCCTTGCACAGGTTTGAAGAGATGACTTTTGTGACTAAATTCATCAAAAAAAAAAACAAAAAAACATATTTTCCTTTATCTACCCACTATAGAACCTTTAGCTATAGCACTACGTTCTAACCCCCACATTTAAGGCATATCCCCACACGAACACAAACTTTCCCTTTTTGCAGACCTAGATATCTACCTATCCAATATCTGTTTCCATTCCAGTGATGAAACAGAAGTATTTCGATCATATGTTAGGATATAAATGAAATTTAAGGAAAAGTGATCTGATGCCACTTAACATTGCTGGTAATGATCACCTTTTACATGACCCATCATGATCGCCCATATAAGCTACCTACTGTATCTTGGTGTGCACGTTACCAATACCAGTGCAGACAACTTTGTCAAGGCTGGCATAATCTTCCCTTGCCCTTTCTTTAATCACCGGCCCCTACACTTCCTTCACCAAAAATGTGTTAAAACTACACTAAAAATCTGGGACCATCTCAGACAGCATTTTGGATTTTAGACAGCCGCTTTTTGTGCTTCAGTAGCTCTCAGTCCAGCTTTCCCTCCATCAGTGGTCAATGGCGTTTTTCACAGTATGGTCTAATCTTGGCATTAAGCAACTTAAAGATCTTTATATTGACAATGAATGTCCTGCATTTGATCAGCTTTCTGTAAAATTTGATCTTCCTGTACATACCCTTTTTTAGATTGTTACAGATTCAAAGCTATGTTTGTAGCATATGCTCCCAATTTCCCACTCTCCCCAGGGAAATACCAGATTATCCAAAATTTGGGAAAACATAAATCCTGCTTGTGTGCGATGTGGCCAGTCCCCTGCGAATGTTTTGGTGTTGCCCTGCCCTTACAGATTTCTGGAATGATATTTTAATACACTCTTAGATATAAGCTTGACACTGATTAAACCAGATCCATTCATTGCATTATTTGGGGTTTACTTACCCACTTTACAATTGACTAAAATGAATGGTGATATGACTGCTTTCTCTACTTTGTTGACAAGAGCAATTTTGTCCAGATAGAAATCCTTTGTAGCCCCCTCGGATGCCCTCTGGATTTACGCTGTCTCTAATTTACTGTCTCTGTCTCTAATTTACCATTAAGCTGGCTATAATTTAAACTGTGTAAAGTAAAAAAAAAATCAATCACACACTCAAAGGTTCTGCTAGGAAATTCTGGGTAATGTAGACCCCTTCTTTTCTTATGTAAAACAATTAAGTCTACCTGCAATTCCAAAATGATGCATGTGTTCAGTTTAGGTGGTGGCTGTTATTAGTAATAAATAATTTGTTTAATTTTTAATGTGAGACCGGATATATATTGGTGGCTGGGATAGTTATGTGGCACTTTGTATGTTAAGGAGAATGTTTTATTTGGCTTAGTTGACCCATGGACAATGTAACACCTCTTTTATTTTGCTTTTTGTAATCATGATCATTATCTGCTCTTTAATTTTGAAAACAAATCTTTAAAAATAAAAGTAGAAAATGTATGTAAATGTTCATTTACTTTGACACCAATAGCTCATTGTTACATTCTTTTGACTATATTTGCTGTGAAGAATAGAGCAATATGCAACAATAGAATTAAAACTGTAAAATTAAACAGTGTAGCTTTCAAAATGTTGTGACTTGCAGCCACACTTGTGCAACAGAATTATTGATCAGATCCTATGGTCTTTTACCTACACACCTGGTCTATTTAAAAAAAATTGAAGATTTTCCTAACACATTACTCTGTAATAGTTTTTAAAATAGTGAAGTAAAACTACCTGACTAAATATTAACTATTTTGTACTGTAGAATTTACTCATTTACTCTAAAAATACCAATACAAGGGACACTACTCAAGTACATGTAAGGGGAGGTTCTGGGACTTGTCCTGCACCGACCACCAGGGGACAATGCAGGAGCAGTCCCAATTAAGACTAGACTAAGATTAAATACACCTGTGGGACACTCTATCTAAGAGCAGTGCTCCAGACCAGCGTTGCTCAGTCTTTGTTTGACTCAGCTGGTAGCCTGGTCTCTCATGGTGAAAAAGAGAAAAGATAGAAAAAAAAAAAAAAAAAAGATTTCTTGGTTAAAAACCACATCCCTCTTTGTTGCCCTTATCCCTGAGTCTTTTGTTTAGGGGAGATTCGTTTTGGTTTTGTTGTTTGTTGCCACGTGCTCGCCAGCTCCCCGGCAATCCTTTGTTTTCATCATCTCCATATTTGTTCCCCCGTGCCTTTTTAGTTTCCACCTGTTTTTGTTTTTCCACCCTCATACTGCGTAGCAGTAACGTACAGCAGTTACCATGCAGTAGTTTGTAGGTTCGAATCCCACTGCTGGTTACTTTTCAGTTCTATAGTTCAGTTGTCTGCTTCTTTTCTGCTTTGCACTTGGGTTTCTCTAAAGCTTGCTGGTGGCTAACTCAGTTTACATTTGACTTGCACGTGGCAGGCCTGGGTTTGAACCGCCTGGAGTGATTCACCGGTTACAGTAAAAAGAGTGGGTGTTATTTATAATTTTTTTAACTCATAACATGACTGTCTTAAGTGATTTGTCATAAATTTTAACTTGATCTCTGCTATGTATTCACATTCTATAGGAAAAAAAAGTGTTGTGATATATTTGTTTTGGGAAAAAAAAACGATAATACAATGATAAAATAATGCTATCTGCCTTCATGACAGTTGTTTTCAACACTCTCAATTATGACCCCTGCAACAACTACACCGCTCTGGATCAGCCCTGGAGAGGCACCAATGAGACTGGACTGTGGATCTGTGACAGCTTATTCAAATGGACTGGCTGGTACCGGCTCCTGTACTATGGGATGAACATCCATATGCCAGAAAGCTGTGTTAATGAATCCAGGTGTGGTACTGACATCACTCTGTGGCTGAATGGTCGTCACCCTCAGATAGGGGATGATATAGTCACCCGTGGGGTCTGTGGGAGATCAGGAAGTGACTGCTGTTACTACAGATCCACCCCAATTCGGGTCAAAGCATGTCCAGGAAACTACTACGTCTATGAGTTTGTCCGTCCAGTTACATGTGATGCAGCATATTGCGCAGGTACTGTAATGTGTTCATTTTTTTTTTAACTTTTTTCTGTGTGTTTTGCTAATAAAATTTTGCTAATAAATTATAGGCCTTCATATCTGTTGTAATATGTTCTTTCTTCAGATGTGAACTCCATCACTCCAAAGACCATCTCGACCTTTGCATCCAGTGTCACAGCTTCGGATATTAGTAGGTGTCCAATGACTCTTTCAGTGTCTTTGCCTTCTGCACATGGTCTTGTTTAAAACAGGACCACTGGTATTATAATTTCCCAGGTGAGGATATACTACACGGCTGCAAAGCCATTTTTAAAGGTGTATGTCTGGATGCGAGGCTTTCACACCATCTTCAGAGAGAGATAGTTCACCTGACAATTGAAAGTTGAAAAGTGATCAACATAAATTGTAATATGACATTATAGAATGCCAAAGTACAGGGGTTGGACAATGAAACTAAAACACCTGTCATTTTAGTGTGGAAGGTCTCATGGCTAAATTGGACCAGCCTGGTGGCCAATCTTCATTAATTGCACATTGCACCAGTAAGAGCAGAGTGTGAAGGTTCAGTTAGCAGGTAAGAGCCCAGTTCTGCTCAAAATATTGCAATGCACACAACATTATGGGTGACATACCAGAGTTCAAAAGAGGACAAACTGTTGGTGCACGTCTTGCTGGCGCATCTGTGACCAAGACAGCAAGTCTTTGTGATATATCAAGAGCCACGGTATCCAGGGTAATGTCAGCATACCACCAAGAAGGACGAACCTCCACCAGCATCACATAGTGACCTGGCCACTATCCTGCAAGAAGAATGGCTTATACTCCCTCTGACCACTGTGCAGGATGCAGTATATGTCATTCCCAAGACCAACTGACCCTGTATTGGCCACAGAAGGAGGCCCTACACCATACTAATAAATGATTGTGGTCTAAAACCAGGTGTTTCAGTTTCATTGCCCAACCCCTGTATGTCCCCACTGTATATGACATTATAGAATTATATGCCAATATATGCCAATGTATGTCCCCAATATTTATGAACACCTAAATAGTATATATATATATATATATATATATATATATATATATATATATATATATATATATATATATATATATATATATATATATATAGGTAAATATTTTGGTTATTAGCTTAAATAAACAACATTTTATAAAGCTCGTTGATCTTTATGGCAAAGTAATGTTTGCAATGTTAGTAATGTTTGCATTTATAACAGTATAATAGTGAATATAATAGTGAATATGTAGCTCTGGTTGTTACATCTTAGAATTTTGCCTATGGAACAGGGTTGCCTTTGAGAACAATCATTGCTGAGAGACTAATCATAGTGAATAGGTATCTAAACTTGTCCAACAGAGCTAGAACTAAGGGTAGCTGAAGATGGCTACCTGTGGCTACCACACCAGCTTATTTTTAGAAAGGTCCTGTTTAAATTTAAATGGTACAGCAGGTACGTGCTGGTGCCTCGTCTATATGTCTAGCTTCTTGTACAAGTTTTCCCAATCCAGCTTTAATGGTACACCACTTAGAGGTGCCAGAATGCTATTTATTTGTTTGTTTTTGTTTGTTTCCATTGAACAAAATTGATCTTTTTTGACCAACCTATCTTAAAAAGAGAAAGTATAAAATGTGCCCTCACTTTTGCATAGGCCATATTTCAGCATTTATTTTGTCAGTATGCTAAGTTCGGTAAGTAAACAATTGGGCATTAAAATGTGCTCTGTAAAGAGATGCTATTTGACCAGGCACGTAAACTTTGCATACTACAGTAAATCTACATACACCCATAGATCTGTTCCATATGTCAACTACAACAGTCATTGACCCTAACAAAATAAATAGTGGTGTTATATTGTAACTATTTACAAAAGTGTTTAAATTTACATATAAGGCATTTAGCAGACGCTCTTATCCAGAGCGACTTACAATCGTGCTTTGTGTTCCTATTGAATAATATTCCAGCTAGTACAGGAAGGTTAGAGCCTAAAACTCACCATGAGCTCAGACACTGCCCGAACAGGGGCCAGTGCTGATACCTAGAGAGATCAATACACATGTTGATCTGCAGTCCGCTTTTGGGAAAGTAGTTTGATTCTGGTGACTTTTTTTTTTTTTTTTTTACAGATCAAAACAACACGTCTGACCCCTGCTCTGTCTACAGTGTTCTTGATGATGACTGGAGAGTAACAGACAGTATGACCTACAATAGCTTTGATGACACTCTTGTTGAATGGAGCGGCTGGTATCGGCTATACCTCCGGGGAAGAAGTGCTCAGATTCCTGAATCCGATTGGTGTTGGAGTTTTATGACCTGTGGTGGTTATACTTCACTTTTGCTTGGTGGATCACACCCGCGACTACAGGACGGCATCGTCACCAGAGAAGTCTATGGAACGTATGTGTATTCATTTGACAGCAGCCAGTGTAATTCCTACAGATCAAAGCCGATCCAGGTCAAAGCCTGCCCAGGAAATTACTACGTCTACAGACTCGTCAAGCCACCTATATCACTACCAATGCCCACATACTGTGCAGGTATGTTCCTACACTAGGCTAGATTTATGAAAACACTATGCGCAATGTGTAACACCACAAATACAAGCTATTTACAAAGTAATTTTGCCGTTGTTTAGTGCGCTAGCGTCTTGTTAGCACTGTGGTATTTTCATTACCAGTTTTCATTACGATTTTGGCAAAAGCCATTTCATAATATCAAAGTAAGGTTCAACATATTAAGGATTTACTCCAAATAAGCCTATGGATGGCTTCTAAATGGATACAATGTGGGCAAATGTGCTGCAGGATGCCCTATGAAACCTGAAAGTGCCCGGCCATATCTCATCTTGTATCCAGGCTAGAGGCGGTCCAACAGGGTGCTGGAGTCTAAATTTAGTTGTACAGTTTTCTCCGCTAAACTTCTCCTTTAACTCCAATACTGTAATTACTTACATTTATCATCACTCTATTCAGACATACACACATTTCTTCCGATTCCAACAACTCATTCTTAGTGTGATTTTTATCTTTGTCAATAAGTGTAGTTAGTTCAGCAAGTCTTTATATCATTTTTGTATATCTCCAGCAATTCAACTCTAGCTTGGAGGACACTGATGGTGTTGATTGTGTTCTATGTGCAGTTGTTGCTTTGACATCAGAAAAAAGTGCAGCTTGGAACAGGGCAACAAATGGCTGGTAAATTTATATAATGATAAAATAACACCTGGTGAAACATCTGACAACTAATTTGGTTAATTGGTAATAGGTCTGTAACATGACTGGGTATAAATAGAGCATTTCAGAAGGGAAAGGAAAGTCGAAAAGATCTCATCAAAACTCTGCAAATTGGACTGAGGTGAAATGGAAAAGGGTCCTGTTGTCTGATTAATCAGAATTTGATGTTCTCTTATGA
This sequence comes from Prochilodus magdalenae, assembly GCA_024036415.1. Taxonomy (NCBI): domain Eukaryota; kingdom Metazoa; phylum Chordata; class Actinopteri; order Characiformes; family Prochilodontidae; genus Prochilodus; species Prochilodus magdalenae. The sequence continues at coordinate 10,250 of JAMWET010004414.1, forward strand.
AATAAAGGATTCTGCTTCCTCTTTGCTAAAGGGGAAAGGGAATTTTCTGAACTGATGGAAGGGGTAGGAGAAAATGCTTTGATATCCCTGGTAAAGATGACTACCTGATGGCAAAAAAGTTGCTCCAATATCTTAGTGTTCTTGTCTGCATTAATGACATTTCCCAGGGGGCACCGACACACTGAACCATGATGAGCACTGGGTTTTGAACTGGCAGATAACAGTCTGGATGTTCCTTTTCATTTTTTTGTCTGAGGCAATCAGCGTTCATTTTTTCCTTAAAGAAGATCTGGAACATTCATAAATCTGACCGCAATTCATGAGTTTTAAGTGGAATGTGTAAATGTAACTCCATGTCATTGTGCCTGACAAAGGCTTGCCAATATGTCCATGTGATTCTGTAAAGCTGTTGTTAAATGATGGTTCTTAAACAGTGCTGTCTGAGGTATCGGAGCTTGAGCCTTTTACTCAGTAAAATTCCTCCCTTTATAAAATTCCTTGAACTTTATAACCGTATTATGCATAGTCTTCAAACATTTCAATTATTTTGTCACACATTTGCTGGCACATTCTCTGCCCATTTTTTCTCCGCAAAGACCTTTTGTGGGTACTGCTTTTATACCAAATCAAGATTGTAAGCACTTGTTGAAATCGCACCATCATTTTTATTTATTTATTTATTTATTTATTTTTTATCTATTTACCAGCTCTAAATTGCCCCTCCCGCAAATTTTCTTGCATGTGTTGATGGCATGAAGTACAAGACATTAAATTAAATTAACACATTAAATTAAGTTCACCAGAGAAAACATACAACTCCTTGGGCTCATACTGTCTGCCGTAAAATGCATAGAATAAAAGTCAAAGTAAAAGACACTGTGGGACTTTTTCTGACTTGGGCTTATAAACATAGATTTCAATATAAGGATGATTTGCAGATCATTGCATTCTGTTTTGATTTGCATTTGCAGAGGGTCCTAACTTGAAACAAGGTTGTAATTGTAATAAATAAATGAGTATATATACATGTAACGGCTTCTTCATTTTGTTATGTGTTTTCATGACAGTTGTGTTTGACACTCCAAGTTATGATCCCTGCACTAATTACACCTCTCTGGATCAACAATGGAGAGGCACTACTGAAATTGGAGGGTTCAACTCTGACAGTGACGTCAATTGGAATGGCTGGTACCGGCTGCTGTATAACGGGAGGAGTGTCCGTATGCCAGAGAGCTGTGTTGACGTATACAGATGTGGTACTTATTTCACCTTATCGCTGAATGGATCTCACCCTGAGAAAGGTGATGAAATAGTCACTCGTGGAGTCTGTGTGAATGTAGGCTGGGAGGACTGCTGTTACTACAGATCCATCCCAATTCGAGTCAAAGCATGTCCAGGAGACTTTTACGTCTATGAGTTTGTCAGCCCAACATTCTACTTTGCAGCTTACTGTGCAGGTACTGCTCATGTATCTACTTAAAATGGTTGTTTATGTCCATACCTCAGTTGTGATAATAGCAATGAGCATTAACAGCAGTCATTTCAACCACACCACTTAGTGGTGTCAGCAGAATTTCCAACAGTAAACAGTTACTGAGTTGATCGCTCACACTTCATAAGTATTTAAAACATTTCCAGTCAGTTTATTTTTTTTTTTACAGTTGTTTCCTTCTCAGCACAGAAGAGATGTTTAGGATCAGACTGCATCCTGTTACTCTCCACGAGCATCTTCACACACAATGCTTGTTTTGATTCTTTTTATATCCCTTATAACTGAACCATAATGTGCTGTCTTGGTTGGAATCACTGGTATAAATGATTTTATAGATGCAAAATGCTGAATAACTGGGTACGTTTCTGCTTACATAAACCTTAAAGGTCTCGCTTGATGATGATCATGATGATGCGTATTATTATTATTATTATTATTATGTACTGCAGATTATTTTCACAGGTAAAGTGATGCTGTGCTTATGTTTTTGCATCAAACTAAAATGACACTGACCCTAAAATAAGTTCTCATATTGGTATTTTCTTTTTCAGATCATAATTTCACTGTGTCTAAAGAATGCAAGGTTTGTTACAATTTAATTATGATATTTGATGCCTGTTAGGAGATACATATGTTCTGTCGAATAACTATGCCATAATGTTGTTTCTTACAGCATATTTTCCCGTAAATGAAACTCTGGTAACTGACTTTTTGTTTCAGAAAACATTCACACAAAAGTGTGTAGACAGTCTGGTTAACCAAATCCAAAACAGCAGTAATCCAGTGCTTTCACCAGAAGTAAGTACTTTTTGCTGCTGTTATAAAGTAAGATCTGTAAAAGCAAATGTGTTCAACAAGAACACAAGCTTGTGTGTCTACTGAATGCATTAATTCATGCATGTTCATTTATGGAAATCTCTCTCTGGTTATTTAATCAGATTGTAAAAAAGGCACTTGAGTTGCAAGTTCAGGAGATTCAAACAATGAATTCAGATCAGAACATATCCTCTGCTAATCAAGTTCTAAACAGGACTGAGATACTGGTGTCTACGCTGGTGACCCAACGACAAGACAACTGCTCCGTTAGCATCTCTGTCAATGGCTTTGGTAAATATGTGTAACTGTACAATTTCTGGGCTTAAAAATATCAGTGTGCAATTTTCAATCACTGAGCATCAAAGATTTCCCTGGCAGTAAGAGGCAGAAAAACTAGTATTTTATGCAAATCTAGGAAAACTTTTAACTATTTCAGGGATAGACTCTGTCAAAAGTTCGTAAAGTAAATTAAATACAAGTGAAACTAAAGGCAGCCGTGTAATGCAATGTAATCCATCATACTGCATTAATTGTATTTTCTAATATAGTAGCTGTAACGGTTCCATGAGCATTGACAACATTATTGGTGTATTAATTTAATATATATATCCATGACTCTTATTTAAACAAATATGAATTATTTGAACATGTTACAGTTTTAAAAACCCACTTATTGTTACTAAACCTTAGAAAGACAAATGATTTGTATTCAATTTAATATCTAAAGCACCAGTGCTGTGTGGCATTTGTAACTACTTTTTAACTTGCATTTCTCAGATGTTCAAGTCTTTGCAGTTGGACCAAATGTCACCTTGAAAGAAATCCTTAAGCCCAGCTTGAACAACACTCCCTCAAACTCCCGGAATTCAAGCAGTGATAATGGTATTGTAGAAAAGTTTGCGCACATCTGCTCAAATTGATTAAATACAGGGTCAGTCTAATAGAGAAATGCAGTAGCTTGTATTAAAATAAGGTTAATTGTTTAAGCCTTAAGTTTTACTACAGAGCAACGAAGTGGTAGTCAGAGTTTTCAAGTTTTAACTATTTTTTTCCCTTGTAAATATTCTAAATTATTGGTATTTTGGAACAAGTGCTGTAGACTGAGATTTTAACTTTTAGAAAATAAGCATCAAAGTTGACAGGATAAAAAAATTTTTATTTGTTGCTACTTTTTAGGTAATTAAATGTAGAGTAACCATGCATTAATACTGGTTGTTTTTTAATGGATTACATTTTTTGTTTGTTTGTTTTTGGCTTCTCCTTGAACATCAACCAAATTTTTAATTTGGCTAGTCATCTGTAGCTTTTTAAGCTGCGGTGTGCCTGTGTAAGTGGTGGTGGATGTGAAGGTCAAATACAGCTACTCAGTTAGGATCTATTATAGCTTAGTAATATGTGTATATGTAACTGAATATTTTATGAATTTAGAAATATATGGTTCTGTACTTTCAAATTTTAACAGGTTGCTGTGGTGTACTGGGTGTTTGCTGTGTTGGGGTAAGAGGGTTGAAAAGAGTTGACAAGGTGTTGTTGAAAATGAACAGGAGTTTATAGGAAGAACAAGGGATGAATAAACAACACAGAGGAGTGGGAGTCAATATGGTTAAATGTTAGGAAACAATAGAGTTGGACTGTAGGGGAAGAACGAGAGATGACAGAAAAACACAGGTCAGACCAACACTGAATTTGTGCTTGGGGGTCTGCACTGAGATACTGTATGTGAATCTGTGTCTATTGGTTGAGAAGAGGTACAGTAGATGGGCATGTACTTTTGCAACCCATTCATTTTTAATGGAACACAATATTTAATACAGTTTTTAATAAAAACTGTATGTCAGATGTCAAAATATCAATCTTAAACAATGCATTACAGAATCACTAAGTACATATATATATATATATATATATATATATATATATATATATATATATATTATGTATGGAATGTACAACATTTATTTTTTATTTTAAAAAAGTGAAAAAACTGCCAATGACTTTACCCCAAGGGTTTCCACACCTGCATTAAAAGTGTCATGACAAAGTCTCTCATTTCAACAAATATGGTTTGAACAGATCCAAAGTTTTGAAATTGTACATGATGTTAAGAACCTCAGAAATAAATACTCTTTATTTGATTTTATTTGGTTTGTTTACTGTGTTTGTAATTGCTAATTTACTATTTTTATAATATAAATTTGTTTTTGTATTTTTGAACTCTATATTTCTCAGGTATTCAAAGTGCTGAGGCAAATGCCCCTCCACCCAGCATGAATAGCGCTCAGCAGGATAAGAACTTCAACCAAATTTCGGAGAATAGCACGGGTATTGTAGGTACTGTAGCAATATTTACATTTTTTGAGCTGGTCTCACACAGGATTAGAGATCATTTATTCAGTCAAGCATCAGTGTAACAGCTGTAGTTGCATGCAAGTAATAGGCTGCATTAAAAAATCTTTTGAAATGTTCTCTTACTACATAACAGTGAGGATATGAGTAATTTTTTACTGTTTCCTGTCTCGTAAACTTTCTGACAATACCATAGTGCTGTGGATCAATAAAAATGTTTTTTTTTTTGCCATTATCATCAAAGATAACAGGAACATTTTAAAAAGACCAATATTTGATGTAAACTAACTTTTGCACATGCAAATTTAAAGTAACTGTGCATTAACATTTGCTTTATTAATAAAATTTCTTTTATTAGGTTACAGCAAAGGTTGTGTGTATGTTTCTTGTTTTTTAAACATAATTTGTGGGCTTAGAAATCAAGTTTCAACTTGCTATGAGAGCAGTTTTGAGACACTGAGCATCAAAGATTTGATGGGGAAAAAAACAGTAAAACTCTTAGAAATTACAATTAACTTAAAATCCTCACAGATTCATTGTCTGTGATTTTTGAATTTCAGCGTTTATGTAAATAAAAACCAATAGAAATTTCGTTTTCAGATATTGACTTGTCAGAATAAAAAAAACATGTATTGTTAAGAAACCTTAGAAATAAAGTTTGATTTGTAATTGCCTTTTTAACTTTATATCTTCCAGGGTCTGACTGCTTTGCAGCTGGACTAAATATGTCCTCTAAAGACATTACTCAGATCAGCATAAACAATGCTCAGATGGATATCGACCTTATACAGATTTCCAGGAATAACAATGGTATTGTACCAATGTTTGAATGTTTATACTTGTCTGGTGACAGAATTGGGGTTAATGTATTCAATCCAAAATCAGTTCAAGAGATACATGCAAAAAATAGGTTGCATTGAAATGAATTAAATTAATTCTTATTTTATGAGACCAGAGCACAACAAAGTGCTAGTTAGATAAGTGTGAACAAGTTTTACTGTTTTTTTTTTTTTTAATTGTGCCCCTTTGCTGCAGTAACAACCTCTAGATGCACTAGATATTCACTTTGTTGTGGTCACTTGCTTACATTGTACTTCAAAAGCATTAGTGATGTCTGTTAGTGATGTTGGATGATCAGTTGTAGACTGTACCATTTACAAGCACAATTTATACTTCCGGTCATTCCGGATGTTGTAGTTCCACTGCTATACTGCTCAACACTAGTCCATATGTTGCTTTTTATGTTTATGCACCTTTATGCATTTCAATTCCTTATAACAGAATGATTAACTCTTGGAAGCAAATGTTAGGGGGAGATACACAATTTACTTTCTGGCCATAATCACTGAAGTTAACAGAAAAATAGGGCAATATTTGATTAACTTTGGCACATGACTCCATTACTTTTTTATTTTCTGCTGTTAATCAAATGTAAAAATAACAGTAAATTGATATTTACAGATTTGTTTTAGCACTTGTGTGCACTTTTCCTAAATTTCAAATTAAAAAATTATCCATAGCTTTCGTTTAATGCTGATGCTGGTGTTTAATTAGACACTTCTGGTAACGGTGTGTTTTGTTGTTGTGCTTTAGACTCAGCAGCTGTGGCCTTCATGAGCTACACCAACTTGTCGAGTGTGTTGAAACCCAGTCTGTTTAACACAACTAACAACACAAACACAGTTAATACCTTGATGTCCACTGTGATAACCGCCACACTGCTCAGGATTGCTAACCCTCAGTTTACCACACCAGTGAACTTCACTCTGAAACACATTGCTGTGAGTTTGTGCACACTTTAATTAAACTCTTATCAGAGAAATATATACAGTTTTATAGTGCAGTTTCACTTCTGTGATATCTGTTTTGAATTCTGAATTCCATTTAGTTAGTTTAGTTTTCATGGTGATATTCTTTAATTTAATTTTTATTTCAAGCCTTCACCAAAATTGCAGTAAAACTTATTATACCAATCTGCCCATAGTATTACCCATATATGTTATTACATATTTTGTCGTGTGTTTTATATTTGTCAGAAAATGGTGCAGAAAAGAGGTTGTCTGTGTATCATTAATTTATTGGTAGTTTTTGCTCTGATTCTTATAGGCGGAGCTGGATAAGTAGTTTGCTGGTTTGGACATGCCCTGCAATGTGTGTTTCATTAAAATGTGTTCAATTCCAGGCCATTTAAGTATGTCTTCTTGTTGCTACAGCCAGTAATTAGATTTAAGGCTAGGTTCTGGGTTTTATAAAAAATTTTGTGTTTCAAAGTTGGAATTCATTTGCATGTTCATTTCATCTCTTTTAGTAATCAAGATATTTAATATTCCCCATTCATTCTACAAAACTAAACAGATTCAACCTAAACAGCTTGAAAGAAACAACTGAATCGAAATCTGAATCTGCAACTCAGTAATCACTAAATAATTATAACTCAGTTTGATATAGTCATGTAATTTATTATGCTTGGTGTAGGATTCCCTGTTTGTTTCCCGTACGTAATAGAAGCTATGCTCCTATGGGTTATTTTGAAAAAAATTCTTCTTTGCCTTCTTTTTGAAAAAAAAAGAAAAAAAACAGCATTTTTTAACTGTGTAACAGCAGTCCTTTTGTGTGTCTCTCTCTGGACCTGGTGTGTAATTTATTCATGTTCTACCATACAAAAACATAAAATATTGATGAAATATTGGTTTTTCCGGCTAAAAGTCAGTTTAGGAAATATTGATGCCTTGACTGGACACTCACTACAAGTACATTTACTATTTTAATATCGTATGAAACTAACACTGTTGTCTCAAACATATGATCATCTCTATTTCATTTGGTTAGGAACTGGACCCTAATGGTGTACTATTCTGCGTGTACTGGAAAGATGATAAATGGGCTGTAGATGGCTGTGCCCTTCTCTGGACCAATAGCAGCCACACTGTGTGCTCCTGTGTTCATCTGTCAACTTTCGCCCTCATCATGCAGACAGGTCCGCTCGCAGAAGAAGAAGATGTAAGACCAATTTAAGTTTTATAAATAAAGTTGCAAAGAGTAACAAGACTCCAAAACCTTTATAAATTGCAAAGGTTTAATGCTGTCAAATTCTTTAAAATGAGAGGGTTATTTGGGGCCATTTGCAAAAGCATCAATACTACCCCAGACTATACCAGTGCTTCTTGCATCAGGCTTAGTTCAGATCTAGTTCTGTTAGGTTCAGACACCAATATGATACGTATTGGACTCAGGTCAGCTTCAAATTTCATGTTAGGGTTCTAAGAAGGTGTAAGAAAATCAACCAAGATAACCATATAAAATATGTGCAGTTTTAGGGATTTTTGTTGAAACATGATTGGGTGATTTCTATTGCAAATTGCCCAAACCTGCCAACCTATTAGACAGTGGGAGACCAGCAAAGATGAATGTAGAAGGTGACTCATGTCATGGTGGTGGCTAAGCCAGAAATAGTGAGGTTTAGTTTAGAGGACTGTGTTGTGGAAAGTAATCACTAACACTCTACTGGCTCCACATTCGCCTCCTGCTCCATGACTGCACTGACCTACAGTCAGCGCTTATGCTGTAACTCTACCAAACTGTTGCCACTGTTTAACCGGAGAGAGGAGACTTTTGCTCTCTAGCTCAGTAGCTCGGTAAAGTTTGACTGGTATTGGATATTCTGCAGATATTTGGGTTTCGTACTTCGCGCCTCCTACTGCTCACAGACAACCTCCTTAAACCCCTGAAGTCGTAAACCAAAGAACAAACTACAGTTGTAACATTTCTTCAGAGTTCCCAATCTTTCCTTCCATCCAGTAGGTATGATTAATATAGCCTGAATCACTGCAGCAGGCGCCATATGCAGTAAGCTACTGTTTCAGTAGTTCAGTGCGGGTTCTATTTAAATGTACAATATTCAGAGAGATGAAGAGCTTGTTACGGTTATTATTAAAGACTTGAAAGGCACTGAAATACATAGATAATGTGAAAGACATAAATTGTGAAACTAACCAAACCTTCCATAACTGAGCTCTTTGGTCTGACTATGGCAAACCACACTTTCTTCAACAAACTTCAACAAACACACTTCAACAAAATATCTGAGGTTTAAATATGACCAGCTCCTCCAGAATCCCTTCTAACAATGTTCTACTTGTTAGCAGCTGATAGTGGTGGGCCTGGCTAATTTTAGGCACTTTAAGCAATTCATGTGGGGATGTCCTAATATTTTTGTCTCACAAGAAGATTTCATTTCTGTTAACTACATTTTATATATTTTTTTATTATGTGTTTTTGTTTTTATTGCCTAAAACTCTCAGTAATACTCTCAGTAATAACTCTAAAACTCTCAGTCATTTTTTTCACTATTTGGCTCTGACTGTATGTGCAAAGTAGCAGGAATACCATGATGCACATTCAACAAATTTAAAAATTAAGAGTAAGAAGCTCAAGAATAAATGAAATGATTTGGGTCTGACTATGGCAAACCCCACTTTCTTCAACAAACACACTTCAACAAAATATTCATCATTAATGATGATAATTTATGGCCGCTGTATTTAACTGGTTCAAATGTAGAAAACGAAAATTAGAGCATCATAATGTAATAGGACTTGAATTGAGGATAGCAGGACTTAAGACTTCAAAGTAAAACTTGAGACTTACTCGTGACTTGCACGTGTGTGACTTACTTCCACCTCTGCTGGCCACAATAAGCTTTTGAAAGTTGTTTCATTTTCCAAAATACTACTAAGTAGTACTACTAGGTACTACTAAGTAATGACCTAGTAGAGTGATTACGTTTGATTTAAGTACCTGTGCAGTAACATTTGCACACAATTAATATTGAATTATTATGATATTTGAATATTTTGTTAGAAGGGTTGTGGTTTGCTACTTTTCCAAAATCAATGAAATGTGGCCAAGGTGCTGGGGAACCTACAGATACACTTAATTACATGGTCATGTAAGTCAGCAGTCCAGTTTGATTCTTATTTTTGGGTTACCTGAGTAAATATATCATACATTACCATTTCATGAGTGTTTCCCTTTCAGAGTGATCCTGTGTTGGAGCTTATTGGCATCATAGCTGTGGCTGTAGGATTGATTTTCCTGAGCTTGGCCCTGTTGACCTTTGCTGTATGTCGTCGGAACCCGAGAGTGACCAGTATACCTCAAATCAACTTATGCATAAACCTGCTGCTGGCCCACCTCCTCTTTCTGCTCACACAGAACTTACTGCGGAACCAACACAGTCAGCGGGTAAGTACAGCTACCTTTCTACCTTTAGCTGTTCCCTATCCCACTTTGGTTACTGTGGTGGTCTGTTATTCCATGTTTGCGTCTTCCAAAACTTGAGAATCCAGTCACTGCACCTTTTCAAGCTTCTCCTCATGTGACGTAATTGTACAGGGAAACATTTTGGTACACTGGAGCTGTACACTCAATGACAAAGGAAACGCCTAGAGAGCAGCACACTGGGTAATAGAAAGTAGTACCTATTCCTCTACACAGGTTATGCTGCGTTTCATGTATTGCCACTTAACTGCACTTGTCGTTTTCAACAGCTGTACATCAGCAACCTTTAACATGTTCTAACAGGAAGCGAGTGTTCATATGTAGTATTAGGTCCCGCCTTTAGTATGTCTATAATGGAACATCAGATAAGCAACACATGTCAAAACAAAAAAAAAACACAGATCCATCAAAAATTAGTTTAAGACTTGTGTTGGAACGTTTGGTTGTATGGTGTAAGTCTGTTTAGCTGATTATGTAAGTATATAATCCTCATAAATCACTGACGAAACAATCGGTATTGCTTTATAGCAATCAGGCTAATTCTGTCCGAATAGTTTCATTCCTGTTAACATCCTAATCATTTTTTCCTGGCTTTTTCTCCACATCGTTGGCCATTGAAATGATTTTAGTTTTGTCATTGTCTCTTGGCTGTGTCACATACTGTTTAGACAAGGTGTTCAAAGGCTGCATTAAAACACCCAAAATTGGATTCTCAGCAAACAAACAATGGAGCTTTAACCATGCAGCAGTGGTCTTCGGGGCCAACTTTGACTTTCCCTAGGGGAAAAAAAATGTGGTTGTAGCTTTTTACAGTACAGTACAGTACTGCTGTGGGCTGTTTTCATCCTCTGACTTAATGATATTCATCAGCATATCAGGCTTTAACTATCATTCAACCATGCAGGGCAGAATTACCATGGATTCATGGCTGGATATGTCTCAACTTCTCTTGGAGGAAGTCCTTCACTTGGACCTGTCTTTCATAACACTTTGTCCCATTCCCAAGGTTCCTTGTCTTTGGGAATGCTAATGAGTCAATCTGAGAGTCTTATGCTGAACCCCCATGCTGATGTTTAGGGAATCAGTGGTCTCTTTTACCTCATGGAATCAATCTGTAGACAGCATGTGTGCCATCCTGTCTTAACAAAATACCAGCCAGACCGGTTGTTTAGTACACTATATTCTCAAAATGTACCCTTGAGGAGCACTTCCAAAGTCTTTACCGATACTGTTAAAGATGGGAGCTTCATATGCCCTGTCAAGTAGGAATGACCAAATTTGATTAGAAGATGAGTGTCACAGACATCCTCAGTTTTGGGACAGTTAGCAATGTAGTCAAATCACACAGAAACAGAAGAGTAAGCCCATATGGTTAGATGTCTTCATGACTGAATGTATGATGCAGTGATTCTCCCTTTTCCACACCAGTTACTAGCTGTGTGAGGCTGAGAGGTAGACTGAGAGGTAGTAAAAATGGAATGAGTGAACGTATGAGTGTTGTGTACTGTGTGTAACATGTGAACATACTTGGCAAATAAAGCTTGACTCTGATTTTGATTCTGCCTTTCTTCCAGCTGGCGTGTGCGGTGATGGCAGGCGTGGTGCACTATTTCTTTCTTGCTGCTTTTGTGTGGATGTTGATAGAAGCTGCTGTTCTCTTATTCCACATGAAGAACCTAACAAAGCTCAGGTCGAAGAAACAGGGAGGGCACCTGTGGAAATGGCTGGTTGTGATTGGGTACGCTGTACCGCTGGTTGTGGTAGGCGTGTCTGCTGGAGTAGTTCCTCATGGATATGACCGTGATAGGTGAGTCGTAGTAGGAGGTGGGTGGTGGAGGTTACAATAAAATTTAAATTTGCAATTAAACTGTTATTTTCTGCAGGATAAGTATTGGATAAATGTATTGTGTATTGTGTGTGTTTCTTTGTAGCTGCTGGCTGAAGGCAGACGTTTTGTGGAGTTTTCTGGGTCCTGTTAGTTTCATTCTTGCAGTAAGTAACACACTTCAAACAAAGTAGTCAGCACTCCTGGAGCATTTGGAGCATGTTTAGTTTACTTTATCTCTTTTGGTATAATGTTGAACTCTTTTCTATTCTAGAATTTCTACTCTTAAGGTCTGTGGCTCTATTTACAAGCTTCCAGAAGCTCCACATGATGTAGATTATTACAGTTATATAGATTATTACAAAGTTGAAAATGACTGTATACAAACAAACGATGGACTATGTAACTATAATATAGCTACTGCTAAAAATCATATAATATATACAGTACACAGAAAATGTGGTGTTCTAACAGTGTTTACTAATTGGCTGGTGGTCTGCCATTGCTTCGCCTCATCTGTATACCATATTAATATTCCTTTTATATCTCAGCCTAAAGGGCATCTATATCTGATAGTTTATCATGTTTTCACCTTGGCTCTTCTGCTGTGCATTTAACATCTGCAAAAACGCAATCTGCAAAACAAACAAACAAAATGATAAAAAATGAACTGAAATTAAAACGATCAAACTTTTTTCTTCCCAGGCAAATACAGTTATCTTCATCTGCATTTTAGTCATTGTGATCTCGACTCTGACAAACATGAAAAGCAAAGCCCTGAAAATCAAACGGCCTAAAAGTGAGCATCGTGTCCTTACAAGTGTGGCCCTGAAAACAACAATCCAGTTCATCATCCTTGGTTGCTCCTGGATTCTGGGTTTCTTCACACAGGACAGTAAGGCCATGGAGATTATCTTCCTGCTACTCAACTCCCAGCAGGGCACCTTCATCTTCTTCATCTACTGTGTCTTCAACCAAGAGGTCAGCCATCACCTGCTCTACCTTCATCCTGAGCCAACATTCCCCAAAACACACCAGGATTCCAGTTGTGTTTAGATTAGCCTGAAAAGGGCTCCTATAAGCCTCTGGGAATTTGGGAAATGTTCTAGAACAAATTGAATGAATGAGAATATTCTAGAATGTGAATGTAAAAAGAGTATTCTAGACTCTTCCAAGAGTCACAGTTTGGTAGTAACCACACATCTGGATTTAGTGGTTTATTACTGGTTTATTACAAGTCCTAATTCCTTTATATGAATAGTCTTATTGTTACGTGGTACCCAAAAATAATAAATTCTCAGTACATGCTGCTTAAAATAAGATCTTTATTTTAATTTTCCAAATTTAATTTGGAATTCTAAAGTACAACCACAACTATAATTATGTAAATATGAATGTATGCATTGTTAAATGAGGAAAAGTCCAAATATTATGACTAAGGTTTGGGAAATTGTTATTTTATTTACTAACAAATATACTTGAGTGGGGATCAGAGTACCTGGCCTCCTCCTGCTCCTCTGGTTCTATATTCTTATCTCCTTTTCAGATGTCTTGTTTCTTCTCCTCTGTTCAGCAGTCATCTCTCCTCTCCCATGTCTCTCCACCTTTTTCTCCAGTCATCTCTGCTCTCCTGAATCAAACCCTGTTTTACCATAAATATTTAAATCTATACAACCACTGCCACTGTAAAGCAAAATATTATTTACTTCCACAGTTACAGCTCCAACGCAAGAAGACATTAATGTTAAAGCTACATTTTCAATTAAACCAAAGACATTATAATGCTACAAAGACTTGAAGTGGTGCTATAGTGATTTACTGTTACACGAGTCAGTGTCCTGTCAACGAATAACAGGAACACTGACCATTCTAAAATTTCACAAAGCTAAAATAACTATATTCATATTTAATTTTAATTAGAATAATTAAATATATTTTTGACCTCAGTATATTGGGGGGACATTTTGGGCACACCTGATTACTGGAGATGACACACAATATGTATTGTGATCTGGCCTTGCATTTTAAAGAAACAGGATATTATTCTGACAGCAACATTTTCCAAGGTGGACAAAGGCTCATCATCCCTCTCTCTTTCTCCTTCTACTTCCAGGTGAGGCAGCTGTATATGAAGTGGTGGAAGCAAGGTCACTCGACTAGCAGTAGTCTGCATACTGAAAATACACATACCACGTCATCAAGGTTCTAGATTTTGAGTTTAATTGAGCATCATGTGGTGTTCATTCAGGGTTAATGGTTTTGCATATTTCTTGTTTTGGAGTTTTAGTTTTGGTGTGAGGGCGTGTTCTGTGCTAAATTAAATTTGGGATAGAGAAGTTAATTTTTTTAGCAGAAATAACTTGTTTAAAAACATTTGTTTAGGAATTTATTGTTAGCATTCCAATGATACATTCTAAAAATAGAAACATGACTGTGAATCTTGTTCTGCATTACTATATATCATTATTTGTAGATTAAGCTGTTGTTCATTTGTTGTGTCTGGGTTTTTATTAGTTAATTTCTCAAATAGTTTGATCTTTAGTTATTTTTGTTTCACGTAACACTTAACTACCATCACACATTTACCTCACTCTGCACTTTGCATAAGGATTCTTTGTAAAAGAGTTTCTTTTAAGTAATGCTGTGGAAGAACTACTTCCGGAAAACAATTGTAGCATTGCTTCAGAAAGGCTGTTTTTCACAACTTTACTACATTTGAGTAAAAATGTTTCAGTTAAATAATGTTTTATATACAGTCCTGTTTTCTGTTTTTAATTATAATAGTACAATAGAAACCAAGATTTATAGTTTTCACTGTTCTTCAGCTGAACAATTAAAAAAAAATCCAAATTCTTCTGTTTTATGTTTGTCTTTTTTTGCGGGTAGAAACTAGCAGTAGAAATTGGTTGCCCAGTTCCCAGTTTAGAAAGTGCATTTCCCAGTACAGCAGATGACATATTGAACATTTTGTACTGTTCCTCAGAGTCTGGTGTGTTCTCAAGTTTCGGAGATTGACTGACCACAATTATCTGCCACAATGGTCTATTTCTTTACTGGATTTAGAAGAAAAGATGTTTGCATCAAAACTTTAAATCAACTTTGATGGTCAACAAAGTGATGTTCAAATGCCTTTGCTTGGTACTGTCTTACAAAATACGGCATACGCTGACACTAATATATTGTGATGATCACTTTTATTAATTTTAAAGATAGCCGGAGGTCTCTTGTTTCAGTCTGCTTCTGAAAATGTGAACCATGTGTAAATGAAGAAGGCAAAGGGTAACAAAATTAATTTATAATTAAATAATAATTAAATATTTAACTGGGAATCAAGAAACAAACATGGGCCTCTCAGAAGGCTAAGACCAAGACCCATCTAAACTAAGCTAAACACACAAACATACCAAATGTCCTAGAGCCTGAAGTGCCTGAAGTACCAAGTCGTATGTGTGAATATTTATGGCTGTATTCTAAGATGTAAAAATGACAACATGGTTTTTCATGCATGATTGAGTGTAGGTCAGCAATCTTACTCGACAGAACAGGAGACAGAATAGGGGTTGCTTTGATTCATTTCTGGCTAAGTTTTGCAGCTGAATTTGCATTTAAGGTGGAAGAACATGGAGGATCAATGGGACAGCTGACTTCTGTCAACCTCAGTAAATTTGATGTCCGCTATCACATTCATACATGGGTCCCACCTATTCACCCTTGTGTGATGTGCTCTGTGTTCATTTGTTCTCTTGGGGTGTGTTTGCAGTGATGTCATTCTAAACTCTGTAGAGTACCTGTGTAGCCTACGCTAGGCTAGCCTGTGCTTGAAGCTGCTTTGGTGGATATTTTATGCTGCTCTTTGTCTTGTCTTCTCTCCACTCAGTCTTATCAGCCACCATTTTACAATGTGTAAATACTTTCGTTGACTAAAAAAGATAGAGGTAGACACAAATGCTTACTTCAAACTAGGCATCTTGTAACCTAAAACATGGATTATTGATTGTCCTGTAAAATGTTTGCTGGATTCGTAACTATTTATTTACTACTACTACAAAAAAGAATGGCTCTAGAAACCACAGTAGGACTATGAGATACTTTGTAAACTTTGTAAACGTTTTGATGGATTGATATAAAGAGTGGGACTGCTGAAGCCTTTTACTATCCCATGTTGTATCTGTTTACTGTAAACAGATACAGAGCAAGAGGTAGACTAAAGTGCAAGCTGTCCAAGATACAAGAAATTATCAAAATAAATATGTCCAGCTACTGAAACATATTGCACAGCTGCTCTGACATAAGTTACATAACAACTGATGATCTCAGCATTCAGAGTGCGAGAGGTATAGTGATGTTGGCAGTCAGTACAAGAAGTATACAGGTGATACATGTAGGTGATGAAGTGCAGCAGCAAAAAAATTGCATAATAAATTGAGTCACATTGAATATATAGATAAATAGGGATCCTTATAGTGTGTTACAATGGTGATTATCTGATTCTCTATTTGGGGAGGTTGTCTGATGTAGAGCTTTATCTGTTTGTTGTCTTGATTTGTTGTTAAGATCGTTAAGATGCTTGGTGTTCTGGCTAGGAATGTATGTTTTACTGTCAGCAGACCCAAAACCATATTTAGGAGTCTTTCCACCAGGGGGCGCTGTTGCCCTACTAACTATGATTACAAACAGTAACACTGCATTTAAGGAACACCTAAAGTCTATAAAACTATATAAACACAGTGAACTGAAACATACTGTAAACACAGATCATCACCCAAGATATCAATTTGATCATTTGGCATTCTGAATATTCTAGAACTGTTTTTGACTACCCCTGTTGGTCCTGCTGGAGTTGCAGCGAGTTGCCGTGTGTGTCCAATTTTGCTCACCATACTCGTAGGACTTAATTCAAGAGGTGGGTGTAGTTTTTAATGCATTGATTGCTGGAATAGTTCTCCAGTGACCTGCTTATTCACTACTACTACAGCCATGTTCAAATTGAAGTAAATTACCACTGAAGAAACACCATTTGAACTTGTACAGTGTACTGTAAGCACACTGATTATATTACCATTTTTGAACCACTTTAGAATAAGACTACCTTTATAAAGAGTTAATGAATGGTTTAAAACGACATTCCTTTATAAAGTTAAAGCTCAGATTGTGATGTTTACTGATCTGTCAGCTTCAACACATTTAAATACATCAGATTATTTATTATATTGTCTTTTATGTTACATCTGTTAACAAGGTTAATACTTTGTAAAGTTTACTACTAGCCATTACATTTTTTTGAACCATTTATAAGCCTGTTTTAAAGATAAGATAAAGCTGATACTCTTATCCAGAAAGACTTATGGTTAAGGTTAAGGTTAAGGCTTAAGGTTATTCGTTTTACAGGTAGGCCAGTGCCATGTTAGGAGTCTTGTCCAAGGACTTTTATTGGTGTAGCTCAGCTTTTGGTGCTAAAACTGGGATTCAAACCCCATCTCCCACATGGGGTGGGTGAAAGCTCTCTGTTGGGTAATGGTGTTAACACTAGAGCTACACCAACAACTATTTTAAAGTCAAATTTTTGAAAAACTGTCCTAGAACACCAAACACCATGCCACTGGTGCATAGGTATGCTAATCCTTATGCCTAATGCACCCATATGCTACTTGATTACGTAGGGACAGTCTAACGGCTGAGGATTACAACCATATCATGTAGTGGTCAGGGGGTTTAAAGACAGCATCAGATGAACCTCTGTCTGCCAGAATTAACTGCATGTAAAATAGCTGGTTAGCATGATTTAGATATAGATATCTCTGCAACATGATACATATTCTTTTTTCAGAGATGCCGCCACAACTGTTACTTCGTACCATTCTGTTTTGAACTGTAGTTCATTTGGTAGATCATTTTGTCATTTTGTAGCCTACAACAAATCTTACTCTTTGACTGCGTCATCTTACATATGTGTTTTTCCTTTAAACAAACAATTTATAAGTTACATACACTTTTATTTTAAACATATGTAAATCTCATGCAGAATCTGTAGAATCATAGACTGGACCAATAAACGAAGAAAATACATTTAGAAAAAGGCATTAGTTGCAGAAGAATGAATATTGGAATATAGATTTTTTAGCTTTTTTTATTTTTCCCTGTAAGCCAGAACTATTAAAGCAGTTATGGAATTTGGCTGTAAAGATTATTTGCAGAAGAATGGGTTATTGGAATGTTTTTTTTTAGTGTTTGTATTTTTCCCTGTTTAGTCAGAACGTCATCCCTCTTCATCAGCATCTTAGCCGTGATATATTCTCAACTGTGTGAGAAGAATGAACAGTCAGCTTAATGTAAGTGCAAAGTGGTCTACAAAGTGACGAACGACTCCTTGAAAAAGTGTGGTCCTGAAAAGCCCATGCTCGTAACATCTGCAGTGTCTTCACTCGACAGTAGACAGTTACATTAAACACACATTTTTGAGAGGCCCACCAATAAGAGAGTTTGAATATTTGACTGGAGCAGAGAATTCCACCCTTACTGGCTTTCTTATCTTGAAGTCAAACCTCTGATCTCAAGAAACACTGATTTCTCAAGGTTGTCTTCCACTATTACACAATTCTGTTGACACAATTAGCAAACGGTGTTCTATGATTCTAATTGTAGTTATTACCTCATCAAACCCAAACCACTGGGCACTGGGCAGCCAACCAACTGTGGTTAGCCGTTGTCTTGGGTATCTGTTTCATAAAGAATATGCCAAATTGATTTAATGAAAGATTTATGGCCATTACTTCCATATCACTCATGGACATCAATATATCAGCCATGTATTACAAGGCAAAGGCCCTCGGCAAACTGAACATAGCCCTTTTGTTTCCACAGCAACAATAGCAGCAGGAAACGAACACAATACATTCAAAACCCACATTATTTGTTTATGGAAAGAAATAAAGACATGAGAAAAAATTAATTCCACCATTTCTTACCTGCTGGGTCTGCAGACAAGAGCATCTCCACAGAGGACTACTAAAATGAACAAAATTACAATCGGTTCTTTGGCATGTGAGTTTGTAGTTTTTTATTTTATTCAAAGTAAAGCAATGACTGTTTTAGTTATATTTACAGGGGAGTTTAGCTGTAAAGTCTGTTATTGTTCATAGCTTTAGACTTCTCCTAATAATTATATTAATGCCATTATGATATCTAACCTACCTGTATACTCTTTTATGCCATGTCTATTAGTGGTTATAATGTCATGTGTGGAAATACGATACGAATAGTCCAATGTCTTGCTATTGCTCACTATATAACTACTTAGTGTGTGTTTGATCTTGCGTGTATCATTTTGCACATAAGCAAATTAGAATTCAGTTGGAGGAATCAAAGGTCGGTGTTAAAATAGTGGATGCAATGTGCTACTACAATACATTGCTGGTTTTAGCTAGTTAATGCTGCAAATGTGATTCTCAACATGTCTTCATGCTGCTTTAAAAGCATTTTGTCAGTGCTCAGGCTTCAGTCCTGGAGGGTCCTGTCACTGTAAAATAGGGTCGTCCACTTGTAGTAGTGGATTGTAGTTATTCTAGAAAAGGCTAAACTAATGATTTCAGCACCTGGGACATTTCTACCATTGCTGTCCATGGTTTTGTTGTTGTTAGAAGGACAAGTGAAGTTTATTCTGTGGACACTTCTGATGGATTTTGCCATCCATGACTGCAGTCATGAGTTTTTCCACCTGTGACTATTCAAGCAATGCTACATCGCAGCCATGAGGTAGCCTGTTCCAGCCACTTGAGTGATACTGTGTCGCAGCTAAGAAGTTGCCTGGACTGAGCACTCTTTTGAGGCTAGATCACAGCTAGGTGTTTGTCTGGGGCGGCTGCAGGGATGATGCTGCAATGCAGCTGTCTGGGCTGGTGGCAATATTGATTGGGAGGTACAAACGTACAAGGTCTTTTTGAGCTATGGCACACCTACCTGGGCCAAGCGCTCAGAGCTAGAGTTTTGGTGTTCAGCTGCATTAAAACGCTACCTATTCACAGCTAAGGTCATTTCTGGCATTCAGGTCCACATGGGGCTCTTTATATCGTGGTGTGGGGAATCCTATTTTGCTAAGTGTTTAATTGTGTAGTGTCTTTGAGTATGGGAAAGGCTATATAAGTAGAACTGATGATGTTGATGATAAAAACAGTCAAGAACCTGAATCTGAACACACGAGGGACACTTCGAAAGTACAACTCTAACTATGCAGCAAAAATAACTAAAGCTCTCCACCAAATTCTCGAGTGTATCTGTGGAACTTCAACCAAAGAGGATCTCTGATATCATTCCAAAGGCACTGATGGACAAGACGTCCTAATTCAAGAATCAGCTGTTCTCAAGTTTGTTCCAAAGGTATCCAGCGGGTTTGGTATCAGGGCTTTATGCCAGTGGAGTTCTTGTCTGTGAATGCTGTAGCATTAGCATTTACCCCCTCACTAGAGCTACAGTCTTACGAACGTAAGCCTATGTATTCTAGTAGATTGTGTGGCACTCTCCTGCATTCATCCACCAAATCCAGATTCACCCAGCAGACTGCCCAGTGAACACATTTCCACTGCTCCAGAGTCCAGTGTTGGTGCATTACACAACTTTGGCAGGGTGCTTGGCCTCATGGATAGTGATCTCAAGCTCATGTGGAGCTTTTCATGCAGCAGCCTGAGGCACAGTTCTTGTGCTGATGTTGCTTCTAGAAGCCATTTGGAACTCTGTAGTGAGTGAATGCAAACAGACTATAGGGGGTTTTACCACGTCTCAGTTTGCTTGGGCCACTATTTGCACATGCCGCTCACATCTAGCAGGGCAGAGATTTTTACTGACTTGTGGCAAAGGTACCGTTTCTCACAGCTCTACTGCCAGTGTCTGGGAAGACAGCAGCTAAACAGCTCTGTGCTTGTACACCTCTTAGCAATAGGCATGGTGCTAACATTTTGTTAATTAGCTGTGGGTAGCTTAGTGCAATGTGACTATAATGACCCTGTGTTCTCAGCTGGTATTTAATGGCACTGCACAAGGAAGATGGGGCTGTAAATACATGTGGGTGTGAGTGATGGGACCAATAGAATGTCTGGAATGTCTCATTCCATGTGTGGAAAATGGCTGCAAAGCAGATGTTAATGATTGGCTAACAGGAGTGACTGCATTTGGCCGTATCAAAGACCATAGTGTGAAGGAAGTAGCTGAATCTGCAGGTGTATGGAAGTGTACGGTCATACGGGTCTACCAGCAGTGACTAAAATCCCAGTCTACGGGGAATTCTCCATGGAATTGTGTCATGGAAGGCATCCACCAAATCTGGCACCAACTACTCAATTTCTTTAATGTAAGAGTTTTCTCCAAATTTTATGTGACCTACATCCAGAATCTTGTCCAGTCAATGCCAATCCAATCACAGCTGATATAGGTACTCGTAAAGATATTATGTTCTATGAGATATGTTTTGGTTGAACTATTGTTTTGTCTGTAATATCTATATATACATATATATATATATATATATATATATATATATATATCTATATATATATATATATATATATATATATTATATATATATATATATATGAAGATATTACAGACAAAACAATAGTACAAACTTGAACTACAGCTTGTCATTCAGTGATGCTATATCTTTCCACCAGGGGTCACTGTGGTTCTAATATCTCGAGTCACACTAACTAATGATGGTAAGTAAAACCTATGATATTAAAGAGGTTTGGGTTAAGTGGTATACATTTCATAAAGCAAGACTAGCTTAATTGAAAACGTAGATTGTAGCTTTTACAAATTATAGGGAGTCCATGTGTATGGGTCAATTACCTGAATCTATTGTAGAAAGAATATTAGACTGAAGAGAATCTGGTGATTTTAACACTGAGTATGATTTTGACATGTCACTGTCTGATTATGGGCCATATGCCTGTTCTGAGTCTAAAGAGTGATGCTCTAAATCTGGCTTTACATAATAGTGGACCACATTAACAGTAAGCATAAAGAAAGAGAGCCAATTGTCCACTGTAGAGCAATTTACAATTTTTCTAACTCAGCAAAAACACTGTCTGGAAACTGTTTGTTAGATCGGATGTTGCTGGAAAACTTCACCACTGACGTATTTTTCTTATTGTCATCAACCACAGCTACCTCCAGTGATCCTTGCAGCAACTACACCACGCTGGACAATCCATGGAGGGGCACCAATACCACCATCCAACTTGACATCTGCGACCGTCCATTCAACTGGACTGGCTGGTACCGGATGCTGTATTTTGGGTCCAACATCCGTATGCCAGAAAGCTGTGTTTCTGAATACAGATGTGGTACGGCTATCACTATGTGGATGAATGGTCTCCACCCTCAGACTGCAAATGGAATAGTCTCTCGTGGAATATGTGGGAGGCAAGGAGTTACCTGCTGTGCCGTGTCTTATACAATCCGAGTCAAAGCATGCCCAGGAAACTATTACGTCTATGAGTTTGTCAAGCCTACTTGCACCGCTGCTTACTGCACAGGTATTTTGATGTGTGGTTTTAGGAGTGTTGCTAATAGCATTAGCTTTGCTGATATTTCATTTGTGTTTGTTTTCATTATGTTGGTTTTTAGATGTGAGTACCATCACTCCAAGAATTGACCCGACGACTGCAACGGATACGGCAGTGTTACTCAGTAAGTTTCCAAAAGATCTATCAACATTTGAACCGCTGAATACGTTCTTAGTTAAACCCAAACTGCTAGCTGTCTAGTTGTCCCAAAAACCATAATCCAGAAATATATCTAGATAAAAAGAACTATCTTCTATGGACCACTGTGTTGTATTTATGTGGCCAATATAACATTTTGAATAGTTAATCCCAAAAACAGGACTAATAGACATCAGACTAATAGACTGTCAAAGAACCATGCTGCATGGAGGACTGGGATTTAAAAAACTGGATGTCCAGCCTAAATCTGGGCATATTTCCAGGCTAATTTTTCCTCCAGTGGTTCCATGCACGTTTGTTGTGAGACACTCAGCTTCCCAGTGCCAAGGAGACAGGATTAGGCAGTGCTCCAAACAAACTCTAGCAGATAGATAGCGGTCCTGCAGGTAGGGAAAAGAATGGTGTGATGATTTTGACAAGTCACTTGTAGCATTTGGTAAAGGTGGCACTTCCGTTAATGTCCCCTAACTCCTTATGTTCTCCGTATTGGCAACAAAGTTTCACAATATCAGCTGTTACAGTTGTCTAGGGCAGCTCTAGCAGAGCACACATTACACAAACTGATTTGTGGTGAAGGAGATTTTCTATGACACAGCCATTTTAAAGCCACTGAGTTCTTCAGTATGACCCGTTCTACTGCTGGGGTTTGTCCGTTAAGGCTGCATGGCTGTAAGCTTGATTTCATTGACCTGTTAGAAATGGGTGTGGCTTAAACACCTCATTCAGAGAAATATTGTTTATCTCTAATGACTGTGTCTCCACAGCTGGTGGTGTTGACCCCTGCACTGACTACAGCGTTCTTGACGAAGAATGGAGAGTAATGTACGGTTTGCTCTACTCAATATACCGTGGTCACGATGACACAGTTGCTAAGTGGAGCGGCTGGTATCGGCTTTATCTTCAGGGGAACAGTGCTCAGATTCCTGAACCTGACTGGTGTGCGAGTTACTTGACCTGTGGTGGGTACACTCCACTTCTGCTTGGCGGAGCTCATCCACTGCCTGAGGACGGCATCGTCACCCGGGACGTTTATGGATCCTATGGTTACGTGATTGACAGCAAACTGTGCAATTCACGAAGATCATACCCAATCCAAGTCAAAGCCTGCCCAGGAGATTACTACGTCTCTACAAACTCGTCCAGCCAACTGTGGGGTTTCCGAGGCCTACGTATCTAGCGCAGGTAAACATCATTTAATCATGTAGCCGTATTTCCAGTTAAACAAAGGCCTCAAGTTTCCATCTCAAAGGCCTCAAAATTATCTGAGAAAAATTCCTAGTGTTTCTTCTTTTACGGTGGTGGTGTGATGTCTCGTGATTAACCATAAACTAAGCACCATATACAAAACGTCAAGTGATGTTGAAACTTAAGTGCACACTGTAACCATGTTCTGTAAGAGGTTGCTTCAGTCACAATGCTAATAATACATACTACACTACTGTACATCTTCTCCTCTGTCGTCCATCACACAGTGGCTTTGAACACTCCCATAGCATTGATCCCTGCAATAGCTACACTTCTCTGGACCAACCTTGGAGAGGAACTAATGCAACTGGAGGGACCAACTGTGATCTGTCCTTCAATGGGACTGACTGGTACCGTCTGATGTATAAAGGGATGAACATCCGTATGCCAGAGAGCTGTGTTGCTTCATCCAAATGCGGTACCGCAACCTCTCTGTGGCTGAACGGATCTCACCCTCAGATAGAAAATGGAATAGTCGTCCTCCGAGTCTGTGGGAGATCAGGAACTGACTGCTGTTACTACAGATCCACCCCAGTTCGAGTCAAAGCCTGTCCAGGAAACTACTATGTGTATCAGTTATTTAGTACAACTTTCTGTGATGCAGCTTACTGTGCAGGTGCTCTGACTGATTCAGATTTATTTACTGTTTGACTACGAACACTACTGATTTCACCAGGCTTACATCTTTGTTTAAAACTCCTCAGATGTGACCACTATAACACCGATCTCTACAACAACAGTAGCCAGTAGTACTCAGTCAACTACAAGCACAAAACTATACATGACAAGTAAGAGACCATGGCATCCGCAACTAATAAAGCACTTACTGCCATTTTTGTTTTCTATATAGGTTAAAATCCATCATTTCATCATTACACAGTGTTTGTAATTTTAATTGTTAGCTTCATACTGAAGTTGTTTGGTGTGTTAATAGCATTTATCATGTTTACATGTTTGTTTTATGGTCTTTCCTTAGATGCGACCACCATAACGCCAATCTCTACAACAACAGTAGCCAGTAGTACCCAGTCGACCACAAGCACAAAACTGTACATGACAAGTAAGTAGCCAGGGCCAATCCATGTAATTCCTGTATTGATTCATCAGTGGGTGCCATTTTTGTTTTCTACATAGGTTCAAATCCATCATTTCATCATTATTCATAGCTAGTAATGTAAGGGGCCGCCTGCACCGTGGTCCTACCACCACCAGGGGAGGCCATGCTCTACCACTTGCAGTAATCAGGCTGATTGAGAACAACTGGTTACTGCCCTTATAAGGACTGCCCACTGTTCAGACGGTGCAGAGTTTTGATTTGGTTCAGACCATGCCATGCCTGGTAGTACTGCTTGTAAGTGCTCCTTGATCATCTTCTTTCTTTCTGTTTGTTTTCGGGCTCCTTTGTTCTTGTTTTCCTGCTGTTTCTTTGCCCTTTGTTTATATTAAAGCTGTGCCAGAACTGCTTCTATATCTGGGTTGGAGTAGCGGTTAGTGCGTTGCCCTCGATACTCTCCTGACGCTGTTGCTGGTGGTTCAAATCCTGCTGGTCATGATTGGTTTTTCCTCCCTTTTATGTTTATTTCTGTCGAGTTTCTCAGTCAGACCCTTCACCTTCCCATTGGCCAGCAGCATACCACTACCCTTGTGGGGTAGCGGGTAGTGTGTTCGCTTCCCATGTTCAGGATCGCCGGTTCAAATCCCAGTCCTTGTATATCTGATTTGTTTTCCACTGTGTGATATCTGCATCCGAGTCTACCATGGTGGAGGTTTCCATCAGGTCATAAAATAAATAAATGAGAACAATCCAGAGAGCATTCTCTCCGAATAAGGATTGCTGCCCTGTTACAGCAAGACTCCGCCATCAATATGGACTCTGCAGACAATGCCACGCTACAACAGGCCATTGCAGCCTATCCAACAGACTCTGGCTATCCAACAACTGGCCAGACTAGTCCAGGGGGAGGTTACACCCCCTGCTCCATCATCTCTTCTTACGGCTGGTGCAAAGGTTCAGTTACCTGCTCTCATCAGGTATGAGGGGAACCTGGGGGGTTTAGGGGTTTCCAACTCCAGTATGGCCCCCACCAGGTTTCCTACCGAACAGGCCAGGGTGGCTTATATGATGTGCCTCCTAATCAGCTGGGCATTGGCCTGGGCCACGGTCTTATGGGAGAGCAAAAACACTGCCTGTTCGTCTTATACGGTGTTTACAACAGCCATGGAAAGAACCTTTGACGGGAACCTTCTGTCAGGGTTTCCTCTCTGTTGCCGATTACACCATCGACTTCTGCACCTTGGCGGCAGAGAGTGGGTGGAACCCAGAGGCCTTTGGGGCTATGTACCAGCAGGGTCTCAATGAGGACCTTAAAGACGAGCTGGCCACTCGTGATCCCCCAAACACACTGGAGGACCTGTACGAGCTTGCGATCAAGCTCGACAACAGGATGTGAGAACGTTGTAGGGCCTGTAAGAGAATGAGTCGGAGAGATCGTTCCACTGCCTCTCCTCCCTGATACTTTGTCTCTGGCAGCCCCTGAGGCCCCAGAGCCTATGCAGATTAGACGTGCTCATCTGACACCTAGGAGGTTGAGCAATGCCGCCGGGAGGGGCGGTGTATGTATTGTCGCAAAGAGGGGCACAAGGTGGCTCAGTTTCCCACAAGGCCAGGAAAAGATTAGGCCTACCCCAAGTAAGGGGCACTAGGGTAGGCCTTCTCCAGAGCCCCAGAGCTACAGGGGTATATCTTGGTTGCAAAGGCATAACCCCCACACTGACTGGTTACCCTGGTCTATTCGTCAATAGGGGCCACACTGCCAAGGGTCCTGCTTACGACCCAAGGCTGATGGGGTCTCGTCAAGGTTTGTTAATCATTCCGCAGACCTCAGTAAAGTACCGGCACCCTACCATGATCTCGGGGAGGTCTTTAGCAATCAAAAGATGGAGGTCTTGCCTCCTCACAGAGCTTTTGATTGTGCCATTGACCTACTCCCAGGTACATCACCTCCCAGAGGCCATCTGTTCTCTCTTTCTGGCCCTGAGAAGACAGCCATGGAAAGGTACATCCAGGAGGCTTTAGCTCAGGGCTTCATAAGGCCATCTACATCCCCTACTGGAGCAGGATTCTTCTTCGTGGGGAAGAAGGACGGGGACCTACGTCCCTGCATTGATTATAGAGGCCTTAATAAAGAGAGTTATAGAGTCATTGGAAGATGGCTGGAGCCTTCATCAGACCAAAATGCATCACCAGGTATTCATAGTGCCTCACTATATGAGTCATCAATGAGGTTCTTCATGAGGCCCTTGGCCTCTATGCCTTTGTCAATTTGGATGATATCCTTATTATTAGTAGGACCACTACGAAACATGTTTCTCATCACGCTGGATCCTGGTCAGGACCAGAAATTGCACCCCTGTGCCTACCTCTCCCTTCGGTTAACGCAGGCAGAGCACAACCATGATGTGGGTAACCGAGAGCTGTTGGAGGAATGGAGGCACTGGCTTGAGGGGGCCAAACATCCATTCTTGGACTCGACTGACCACAAGAACCTATCTTATATTCAAGAGGCCAAAACAACTGAATCCCGAACAGGCCAGATGGGTCCTGTTTTTCTGCCGGTTTGCGTTTCCCCTCTCCTACTGTCCAGGCACCAAGAATGCCAAGCCAGATGTCCTCTCTTGACAGTGGAAAGTTTCTCTGGCTCCACCCATTGAACCCATTATTCCTCCAGAGCGCATATTGGCCCCACTTCATTAGAGATTAGAGGACGCAGTCTGTGCCGCTCAGCGAGCTGAACCAGACCCTGGAGGGGGCCCAGTCAACAGGCTCTATGTGCCAACATCAGTCAGGAGGAGGCTGATGCAGTGGGGGCATGCCAGTCCTTTTACCAGACATCCAGGTGCTACCCTCACCCATGAGTTCATACAAAGGTGATTTTGGTGGCCCAAAATTGATAGAGGTCAGACAGTTTGTGGCAGCCTGTGAGGTGTGTGCTCACAACAAGGAGCCCAGACTGAAGCCTCAAGGTTTGCTGCACCCTCTCTCTATCCCACACCGCCCGTGGTCACATCTGTCTTCATTACAGGGTTGCCGATGTCTTGTGGCAACACTGTGATCCTAGTAATTGTGGACAGATTCTCCAAAGTGGCCAGGCTTATAGGGCTACTCAAACGTCCTTCAGCATGGGAGTCTGCCCGGATCGTGTTGCAACAAGTTGTGCGATACCACGGAATCCCTACGGACATGGTCTCGGACAGGTGCCCGCAATTTACCAGTCAGTTCTGGCGGGCCTTCTGAGGTTCCTTAGGGGTCAATGTGAGCCTATCCTCTGGCTTTCACCATCAATCCAATGGCCAGACCGAGAGGGTGAACCAGGATTTAACTCACTCGTTGTGTTGCCTTGCTTCATCCAACCCCTCCTCCTGGGCAGAACATCTTCTGTGGGTGGAGTATGCCCACAATACCGTCTTCCATTCTTCATTGGGAATGTCTCCTTTGCGAGTGTCAGTTTGGATACACACCACCCATGTTTCCAGAGGAGGAGGCCACTGCTGCTGTGTCCTCAGCCAGTCACACGGTCCGACAATGTCGAAGGGCGTTGTGGCGGGCACGTGCAACCCTGGTGGCCCAGTCAGCCACTCATAAGGAGACTGCAGATAAGAAGAGGAGATTGGGACAGTCGTTCCGCCCTGGTCAGAGGGTGTGGCTAGCTGCTAAGAACCTCCCCCTTAAGCGCAACAACATAAAACTGTCTCCTCAGTATGTCGGGCCATTCGAGGTGGTGCAGCAGGTTAACCTGGCTTTCTAACGGTTACGGCTCCCGCCGGCATGGAGAGTCAACCCCATGTTCCATGTGTCTATGCTGAAACCCTATCTCTGTGCTCCAGTGCCCCAGCCAGTACACCCCCCCCCCCTTTGTAGGATTGGGGGTTAGCCTGCTTACACAGTTCGCTTCCCACGCTCTAGATCGCCGGTTCAAATCCCGGTCCTTGTATATCTGATTTGTTTTCCACTGCATGGCATCTGCATTTGAGTCTACCCTGGTGGAGGTTTCCATCAAGTCGTGAAATAAATAAACGAGACAACAATCCAGAGAGCATTCTCACCATATAAGGATTGTTGCCACGTTACAAGTAATGTGTTTGATTAGCCTCATAATGAGCATATTTGTGGTTTTGTTAGCTTTTATTAATCAGGTATGTTTGATTTATGGCCCCCTCTTTAGATATAACCACTATAATGCCAGTCTCTACAACAATAGCCAGTAGTACTCAGCTGACCATGAGCACAAAACTGTACATGGCAAGTAAGTGGCCAAGGCCAATCGATTTAATTCCTCTATTGATTCATCAGTTGGTGCCATTTTTGTTTTCTATATCGGTTCAAGTCCATCATTTCATCATTATAAAGTGTTTTTGATTTGGATTGTTAGCTTCCTACTGAGCTTATTTGGTGTGTTTAATTGCATTTATCAGGTTTGCATGTGTGATTTATGGTGTTTCCTTAGATACGACCACCATAACACCAGTCTCTACAACAACAGTTGCCAGTAGTACTCAATCAACCACAAGCACTGAACTATACATGACAAGTAAGTTGCCAAGGCATCTTCAGTTAATACACCAGTTACTGCCAAATTACTGTCATCTTTGATTTCTATGTTTCATCACTGTTCAGAATTAGTCTTTTGTGTTATTAGCTTCATAATGAACTTATTTGGTGAGTTAATAGCATTTATTGGGCTTACATGTATGATTTAGCACCTCTCCTTTAATTTAATTCTAATTTCTCTAATTCAGCAAAAACACTGTCTGGAAACTTTTCGTCGGATGTTGCAGGAAAACTTCACCACTGACGTATTTTTCTTATTGTCATCAACCACAGCTACCTCCAGTGATCCTTGCAGCAACTACACTGCTCTGGACAATCCGTGGAGGGGCACCAATACCACCATCCAACTGGACATCTGCGACCACTGGTTCAACTGGACTGGCTGGTACCGGATGCTGTATTTTGGGTCCAACATCCGTATGCCAGAGAGCTGTGTTTCTGAATACAGATGTGGTACGGCTATCACTATGTGGATGAATGGTCTCCACCCTCAGACTGCAGATGGAATAGTCTCTCGTGGAATATGTGGGAGGCAAGGAGTTAACTGCTGTGCCGTATCTTATACAATCCGAGTCAAAGCATGTCCAGGAAACTACTACGTCTATGAGTTTGTCAAGCCTATTTGCAGTGCTGCTTACTGTGCAGGTTTGTGTGGATGTGTGGTTTTAGGAGTGTTGCTAATTGCGTTAGCATTGCTGATATCACATTTGTGTTTGTTTTCATTATGTTGGTTTTTAGATGTGAGTACCATCACTCCAAGAATTGACCCAACGACTGCAACGGATACGGCAGTGTTACTTAGTAAGTTTCCAAAAGATCTATCAACATTCATTCGAACTGCCGAATACCTAATTCCTTAGGATCTTAATGTTCTCCATATTGGCAGCAAAGTTTCAAAATAGCAGCTGTTACAGTTGTCTAGGGCAGCTCTAGCAGAGCACACATTACACAAACTGATTTGTGGTGAAGGTGATTTTCTATGACAGTGCTATTTTAAAGCCACTGAGTTCTTCAGTATGACCCGTTCTACCGCTGGGGTTTGTCTATTGAGTCTGCATGGCTGTAAGCTTGATTTCATTGACCTGTTTCATTGACCATGGGTGTGGCTAAAACACCTCATTCAGAGAAATATTATTTGCCCCCACAGCTGGTGGTGTTGCCTCTGACCCCTGCACTGACTACAGCGTATTTGACGAAGAATGGAGAGTAATCTATGGTTTGTCCTACTCAATATACCGTGGTCACGATGACACAGTTGCTAAGTGGAGCGGCTGGTATCGGCTTTATCTTCAGGGGAATAGTGCTCAGATTCCTGAACCTGACTGGTGTGCAAGTTACTTGACCTGTGGTGGGTACACTCCACTTTTGCTTGGCGGAGCTCATCCACTGCCTGAGGACGGCATCGTCACCCGGGACGTTTATGGATCCTATGGTTACGTGATTGACAGCAAACTGTGCAATTCACAAAGATCATACCCAATTCAAGTCAAAGCCTGCCCAGGAGATTACTACGTCTACAAACTCGTCCAGCCAACTGTGGGGTTTCCGAGGCCTACATACTGTGCAGGTAATATCAGTTAATCATGTAGCCGTATTTCCAGTTAGTATCTAAAGGCTAAATCTGTGATGGATAGCTTTAACACTGACTGACTAGAGGATGGTGAAGCTACAATCAGTGACTGATATGAATTTGTCAAGTAATGTTGAAACTTGAGTTTACAATCTAGCCATGTTCTGTTAGAGGTGCTTCAGTCACAATGCTAATAATACATACTACACTACTGTACATCTTCTCCTCTGTCCATCACAGTGGCTTTGGACACTCCCAGCATTGATCCCTGCAATAGCTACACTTCTCTGGACCAACCTTGGAGAGGAACTAACGCAACTGGAGGGACCAACTGTGATCTGTCCTTCAACGGGACTGGCTGGTACCGGCTGATGTATAAAGGGATGAACATCCGTATGCCAGAGAGCTGTGTTGCTTCATCCAAATGCGGTACCGCAACCTCTCTGTGGCTGAACGGATCTCACCCTCAGACAGAGGATGGAATAGTCGTCCTCCGAGTCTGTGGGAGATCAGGAACTGACTGCTGTTACTACAGATCCACCCCAGTTCGAGTCAAAGCCTGTCCAGGAAACTACTACGTGTATCAGTTATTTAGTACAACTTTCTGTGATGCAGCTTACTGTGCAGGTGCTCTGACTGATTCAGATTTATTTACTGTTTGACTACAAACACTACTGATTTCACCAGGCTTACATCTTTGTTTAATACTCCTCAGATGTGACCACTATAACACCGATCTCTACAACAACAGTAGCCAGCAGTACTCAGTCGACCACAAGCACAAACCTGTACATGACAAGTAAGAGGCCAGTCGATCTGCAATTAATAACCCACTTACTGCCATTTTTGTTTTCTATAAAGTTTCAAATTCATCATTTCATCATTATATAGTGTTTGTAATCTGGATTATTAACATTATACTGAATGTATTTGGTGTGTTAGTAGCATGTATCAGGTTTACATATATGATTTATGACCTCTACTTAGATTCGACCACCATGCCTACAACAACAGTGGCCAGTGGTACTGAACTGACCACGAGCACAGAACTGTACATGACAGGTAAGTTGCCAGGGGATCCTAAATTGATTAATCCGTTGGTACCATATTTGTTTTTAACATATGTTCAAATCCATCATTTAAAAATTATTCAGTATTAGTCATGTGTTTTGTTCGCTTCATACTGAACATATTTGGTGTGTTACTAGCATTTATGCTTGTTTCATGGTCTCCCCTTAGATACAACCACCATAACACCTTCAGTAGTCAGTAGTACTGAACTGACCACGAGCACAGAACTGTACATGACAGGTAAGTGGTCAGGGCATGCTCAGTTGATACACCAATTACTACCAAATTACTGCCAACTTTGATTTCTATGTGGTGTTTTTCTGTGTGGTGTGTTAGTAGCGTTTATCAAGCTTACATGTTTGTTTCATGGTCTGTCCTTAGATACGACCACCATAACACCTACAGCAATAGTAGCCAGTAGTACTCAACTGACCACAAGCACAGAATTGTACATGACAGGTAAGTCGCCAGGGCATCCTCAGTTAATACATTAGTTGATGCCATATTTGATTTCTATCATTTTCATAATTATTTAGTATTATTGTTTGATTAGATTATTTGGTGTGTTAGCAACATTTATCAGGTTTACATGTTCGATTTATGACCTCTACTTAGATACAACCACCATGCCTACAACAACTGTAGCCAGTAGTACTGAACAGACCATGAGCACAGAACTGTACATGACAGGTAAGTGGTCAGGTGATTTACAGTTAATACACCAATTACTACCAAATTACTGCCATATTTTATTTCTATATAGGTTCAAATCCATCATTTCATCATTATTCAGAATTAGTCATGTGTTTTATTAGCTTCATAGGGAACTTATTTGGTGTGTTAGTAGCATTTTTCAGCCTTACGTGTTTCATGGTCTGTCCTTAGAAACGACCACCATAAC
Organism: Prochilodus magdalenae; assembly: GCA_024036415.1. Taxonomy (NCBI): domain Eukaryota; kingdom Metazoa; phylum Chordata; class Actinopteri; order Characiformes; family Prochilodontidae; genus Prochilodus; species Prochilodus magdalenae. Next base: position 43,119 of record JAMWET010004414.1, read on the forward strand.
GCCTACAGCAACAGTAGCCAGTGGTACTGAACTGACCACCAGCACAGAACTGTACATGACAGGTACGTTGCCAGGGCATCCTCAATTGATTCATCCATTGGTACTATATTTGTTTTTAAAATATGTTCAAATTCTTCATTTTAAAATGATTCAGTATTAGTAATGTGTATTATTAGCTTAATACTGACTGTACTTGGTGTGTCAGTAGTGTTTATCAGGTTTATATGTGTGTTTTATTCTCCTATTCAGATACGACCACCATAATGTCAATCTCTGCACCAACAGTAGCCAGCAGTACTGAACTGACCACGAGCACAGAACTGTACATGACAGGTAAGTGGTCAGGGCATCCTCAGTTAATACCTCAATTGCTGCAACAATATCTGCCATATTTCATTTCTAAAAATATTTAAATCCATGATTTAATCATTATTCAGTATTAGGCATTTGTTGCAATAGCTTCATATTGAAGTTTTTGGTGTGTTAATAGCGTTTGTAAGTTGTAGATATATGATTTATGACCTCAACTTAGATATGACCACCACGCCTACAACAACAGTAGCCAGCAGTACTGAACTGACCACGAGCACAGAACTGTACATGACAGGTAAGTGGTCAGGGCATGCTCAGTTGATACACCAATTACTACCAAATTACTGCCATTTTTGATTTCTATATAGGTTTTATAACCATCATTTCATCATGATTCAGTGTTAGTCATGTGTTTTATTAGCCTCATTCTGAGCTTATTTGGTGTGTTACTAGCGTTTATCAGGTTTACAGGTATGATTTACAACCTGTCCTTAGATACAACCACCATAACACCTACAATAGCCAGCAGTACTGAACTGACCACCAGCACAGAACTGTACATGACAGGTAAGTCGCCAGGGTATTCTCAGTTAATACATCAGTTAATGCCATATTTGATTTCTATGTCGGTTCAAAACATAATTTTTTTTTTTATAATTATTTAGTTTTAGTGTTTGATTAGCTTATATGGTGTGTTGTTTAAATTTATCAGGTTTACATGTATGATTTATGACCTCTGCTTAGATTCGACCACCATGCCTACAACAACAGCAGCCAGTAGTACTGAACTGACCACTATCACAGAACTGTACATGACAGGTAAGTGTTCAGGGCATCCTCAGTTAATACACCAATTACAACCAAATTACTGCCAGCTTTGATTTCTATTAGGTGTTTTTTCTATGTGGTGTGTTAGTAGCGTCTATCAGGCTTACATGTTTGTCTCATGGTCTGTCCTTAGATACGACCACCATAACGCCTACAGCAATAGCAGCCAATAGTACTCAATTGACCACAAACACAGAATTGTACATGACAGGTAAGTCGCCAGGGCATCCTCAGTTAATACATCAGTTGATGCCATATTTGATTCCTATGTCGATTTAAAACTATTATTTTCATAATTATTTAGTATTAGTGTTTGATTAGATTATTTGGTGTGTTAGTAGCATGTATCAGGTTTACATGTATGATTTACGACCTCTACTTAGATTCAACCACCATGCCTACAACAACAGTAGCCAGTAGTACTGAACTGACCACAAGCACACAACTGTACATGGCAGGTAAGTGGTCAGGTTATTTACAGTTAATACACCAGTTACTACCAAATTAGTGCCAATTTTGATTTCTATATAGGTTCAAATCCATCGTTTCATTATTATTCAGAATTAGTCATGTGTTTTATTATCTTTACAGTGAACTCATTTGGTGTATTACTAGCATTTTTCAGGCTTACGTGTTTCATGGTCTATCCTTAGATACAACCACCATAATTCCTACAACAACAGTAGCCAGCAGCACTGAACTGACCACAAGCACAGAACTGTACATGACAGGTAAGTGGCCAGGGCATCCTCAATTGATTCATCTATTGGTACTATATTTGTTTTTTAATATATGTTCAAATTCTTCACTTTAAAATGATTCAGTATTAGTCATGTGTATTATAGGATTCATACTGAACGTACTTGGTGTGTCAGTAGTGTTTATCAGGTTTATATGTGTTTTATTCTCCTATTCAGATACGACCACCATAATGTCAATCTCTGCACCAACAGTAACCAGTAGTACTGAACTGACCACGAGCACAGAACTGTACATAACAGGTAAGTGGTCAGGGCATTCACAGTTTATACCTCAATTTCTGCAATGATATCTGACATATTTAATTTCTAAATAGATGAAATCCATGATTTAATCATTATTCAGTATTAGGCATTTGTTGTAATAGCTTCATATTGAAGTTTTTATTGTGTTACTAGCGTTTATAAGTTTTATATGTATAATTTATGACCTCTACGTAGATACGACCACCATGCCTACAACAACAGTAGCCAGTAGTACTGAACTGACCACGAGCACAGAACTGTACATGACAGGTAAGTGGTCAGGGCATGCTCAGTTAATAAATCAATTACTACTAAAATAGTACCATCTTTGATTTCTTCTTAGGTTCAAAACCATAATTTCATCATTATTCAGAATTAGTCATGTGTTCTATTAGCTTCATTCTGAAATTATTTGGTGTGTTACTAGCGTTTATCAGGTTTACATTTATGATTTACAACCTGTCCTTAGATACAACCACCATAACACCTACAATAGCCAGTAGTACTGAACTGACCACCAGCACAGAACTGTACATGACAGGTAAGTCGCCAGGGTATCCTCAGTTAATACATCAGTTAATGCCATATTTGATCTATGTAGGTTAAAAACATAACTTTTTTTTTTTTATAATTATTCAGTTTTAGTGTTTGATTAACTTATATGGTGTGTTGTTTAAATTTATCAGGCTTACAAATATGATTTACGTTTTCTACTTAGATACGACCACCATGCCTACAACAACATTAGCCAGTAGTACTGAACTGACCACTAGCACAGAACTGTACATGACAGGTAAGTGGTCAAGGCATCCTCAGTTATACCACCAATTACTGCAGTAATGTCTGCCATACTTAATTCCTATATAGGTTAAAATCCATCATTTCATCATTATTCAGTATTAGTAATGTATGTGTTTATCTTCATACTGAACTTATTTGGTGTGTTACTAGCATTTATTAAGCTTTCATATTTATTTTATTCTCCCTTTCAGATGCCACTACCATAACGGCTACAACAACAGTAGCCAGCAGTACTGAACTGACCACGAGCACAGAAGTGTACATGACAGGTAAGTGGTCAGTGCATCCTCAATTAATTCATCTGTTGTTGCCATATTTGTTTTTATGTTACAATCCTTCATCATTTAATAATTATCTGTTCGTTTACTTTATTGAACTTATTTGGTGTGTTAGAAGCATTGATCAGGTTTACATGTTTGTTATATTCTTCCTTTCAGATACGACCACCATAATGTCAATCTCTGCACCAACAAGAGCCAGTAGTACTGAACTGTACATGACAGGTAAGATACCAGGGCATCCACAGTTAATACACCAGTTGCTGCCAAATTACTGCCATCTAGGGTTGCAAAGGGGTGCAAAGTTTCTGATTACTTTCCAGTAAAGTACCGATGACTTTCCATGGCAACGTCTGCTCGGGAACTTTCTATGGAAATTTTGGGAACTCTCCTCTGTGTCAGTGTCCAGCCTAGGTGAGGATGGCTCTGTGTTTGGCTCAAATAGCCTTAAGTTGTCCCATTCTCTTATTTGTGAGACTGTTGTGAACCTTTGTGTGGGTGTTTCCAAACTGTGACCAGTTCCGTTCAGCTGCTGAAACTGGTGGGATTTGGAGAAGAAAGGAGGCTATGGGTGCACAGGCCTTAGATCCACAAAGGCCTTTCCACTCGATGGATGCTGGTATATGCTGGCTTGATTGCCAGATCCCCTTGCCCTGCCACATATGCTGCTGCATGTATTGGCTTCATGCAGAGCTTGTGCCGCTTCTCCATTAATGGTTCCAATGCCGTGTTCTCCGCTTTGAGGAGGGGGGAAATGGACAGAGCCATTTGGGTTTGCTGCTTAAGATCAGCAAAAAGAGATCCAAGATCATTCTCTTCACATCACTTTCGGAGCCTCAGTCTGACATATGGTCATCTGCTGCAGAGACTCTTTTCCCTACAGTAGACTTTCATACATGTCAGCAACTTCACCACATCAAACGTTGCTGTGCAGTTTCAATGAACAGTGCATGCAGGTGGTGTGGTCTCAATAGCGCTTCAGTGTGTAATGTGCCATGTGCCTGGGATTGAGGAGCAGCTTTGCTATTCATCTGTTTTGGTATCATATCTATTTGTTTCAGTCAAGATTCTGCTTCAGTATATTGTAAGTTTATTATTATGTAAGTTTCTAACCTTTAGCTTAGAACATTCACATGTTATTCCCCTTAATTTCCATTAATTTTCATAATTACCCTTTAATTCCCATTAATTCCCATGGTAAATTTCCAAACTTTGAAAATTCCTGAAATTTTGCAAACCTGCTGCAATCTTTGATTTAATAATACATTTAATAATAATCCAGTATTTGTAATTTGTTTTATTAGCTTCTTCCTGAGCTTATTTAGTGTGTTAATAGCATTTATTATTCTTTCATGTATGTTTTACGACCTCTCCTTAGATACGGCCAACATAACACCTACAACAACAGTAGCCAGTAGTACTGAACTGACCACGAGCACAGAACTGTACATGACAGGTAGGGGTCAGGGCATCCTCAATTGATTCATAAGTTGGTGCCATATTTGTTTTCTATATGTTAAAATCCACAATTTAATATTTATTCAGTATTAGTTATTTATATATGTAGCTTCATACTGAACTTATTCGGTGTGTTATTAGCATTTATCAAGCTTTCATATTTACTTTATGCTCCCTTTCAGACGAGACCACCATAACGCCTGCTACAACAGTAGTTAGCAGTACTCAATCGACCACGAGCACAGAACTGTACATGACAGGTAAGTGTTCAGGGAAATACACCAATTACTGCCATCTTTTATTTCTGTGTTTCATTATTATTCAGAATTAGTCCTTTGTTGCCAGGACATCTTTAATTGATTCATCCGTTGGTGCCATATTTGTTTTTTATATATGTTCAAATCCATAATTTTATAATGATTCAGTATTAGTCATGTGTATTATTAGCTTCATACTGAATGTACTTGGTGTGTCAGTAGTGTTTATCAGGTTTACATGTATGTTTTATTCTCCTATTCAGATACGACCACCATAATGCCAATCTCTGCACCAACAGTAGCCAGCAGTACTGAACTGACCACGAGCACAGAACTGTACATGACAGGTAAGTGGTCAGGGCATCCACAGTTAATACACCCATAACTTCCATCTTTAATTTCTATGTTTCATCATTATTCAGAATTAGTCATGTGTTTGATTAGCTTAATTCTGAACTTTTTTGATGTGTTAGTAGCGTTTATCAGGCTTACATATTTGTTTGTTGGTCTGTCCTTAGATACGACCACCATAACACCTACAGCAACAGTAGCTAGTAGTGCTAAACTGACCACAAGCACAGAACTGTACATGACAGGTAAGTCGCCAGGGCATCCTCAGTTAATACATCAGTTGATGCCATATTGGATTTCTATGTCGGTTTAAAACTATCATTTTCATAATTATTTAGTATTAGTGTTTGATTAGCTTATTTGGTGTGTTACTAGCATTTATAAGTTTTAGATATATGATTTATGACCTCTGCTTAGATTCAACCACCATGCCTACAACAACAGTAGCCAGTAGTACTGAACTGACCACGGCCACAGAACTGTACATGGCAGGTAAGTGGTCAGGGCATTCACAGTTAATAAACCAATTACTGCAACAATATCTGGCATATTTAATTTCTATATAGGTTAAAATCCATCATTTCATCATTATTCAGTATTAGGCATTTGTTGTAGTAGTTTCATACTGAGCTTAGCTGGTGTGTTACTAGCATTTATCAGACTTGTATATTTGTTTCACGGTCTGTCCTTAGATACAACCACCATAACGCCTACAACAACAGTAGCCAGCAGTACTCAATCAACCACTATCACAGAACAGTATATGACAGGTAAGTGGTCAGGACATCCCCATGTTTTATTTCAATATTGGTTTAAAAACACAGTTTAATAATTATTCAGTATTAGTATTTTATGTTATTAGCTTCATACTGAACTTATTTGGTGTGTTTGTGGAATTTATTAGGCTTTAATATTTATTTTCTGCTCCCTTTCAGATACAACCACAATAACGCCTACAACAACAGTAGCCAGTCCTCAAATGACCACGAACACAGAACTTTACATGACAGGTAAGTGTTCAAGGCATCCTCAGTTAATACACCAATTACTACCAAATTACTGCCAGCTTTGATTTCTATTAGGTGTTTTTCTATGTGGTGTGTTAGTAGCGTTTATCAGGCTTACATGTTTGTCACATGGTCTGTCCTTAGACCTGACCACCATAACGCCTACAGCAATAGCAGCCAATAGTACTCAACTGACCACAAGCACAGAATTGTACATGACAGGTAAGTCGCCAGGGCATCCTCAATAAATACATCATTTGATCCCACATTTGATTTCTATGTCGGTTCAAAACTATCATTTTCATAGTTATTTAGTATTATTGTTTGATTCGATTATTTGGTGTGTTAGTAGCATGTATCAGGTTTACATGTATGATTTACGACCTCTACTTAGATTCGACCACCATGCCTACAACAACAGTAGCCAGTAGTACTGAACTGACCACAAGCACAGAACTGTACATGACGGGTAAGTGGTGAGGGCATCCTCAGTTAATACACCAATTACTGCCATTTTTAAAATAAATCTCAATACAGGTTTAAAACCCATTTAAGAATTATTCAATGTTAGTAATTTTTATTATTATACCCATACTGAACTTATTTGGTGTGTTAGCAGCATTCATCATGTTTACATATTTGTTTTATGGTCTCTCCTTAGATTCAACCACCATGCCAAAACCAACAGTAGGCAGTAGTACTCAACTGACCACGAGCACAGAACTGTATATGACAGGTAAGTGGTCAGGGCATCCTTAATTAATACACCAATTACTGCCATTTTTTATTTCAATACTGGTTTTAAAACACTGTTTAATAATTATTCAGTACTAGCCATTTCTATATTAGTTTCATTCTGAGCTTATTTGGTGTGTTAACAGTGGGTTTACTTATATGATTTACGCCCTCTCCTTAGATACAGCCAAAGTAACGCCTACAACAACATTAGCCCGTAGTAGTACTGAACTGACCACGAGCACAGAACTGTACATGACAGGTAAGTGGCCAGGGCATTCACAGTTAATACATCAGTTGGTGTCATCTTTTCTTTCTATGTAGGCTTAAAACTATAATTTTTATAATTATTTAATGTTATTGTTTTATTAGCTTATTTGGTGTGTTACTAGCATTTTTAGGTTTACATGTTTGGTTTATGGCCTCTCCCTAGATACACCCACCATAACACCTACAACAACAGTAGCCAGTAGTACTCAGTCGACCACGAGTACCAAACTTTACATGACAGGTAAGTGGTCAGGGCATCATAAGTTAATGTACCAATTGCTGCAACAATAATATTATGTGATATTGTTTTATTAGCTTATTTGGTGTCTTAGTAGCATTTATCAGGTTTACATGTTGTGTTATTCTCCCTTTCAGATACGACCACCATAATGCCAGTATCTACAACAACTGTAGCCAATAATACTCAGTCAACCACAAGCAACGAACTGTACATGACAAGTAAGACATCAGGGCATCCTTAGTTAATACACCAATTACTGCCGAAACATCTGCCATGTTTGATTTCTATATAGGTTTAAATCTATCTTTTCATCTTTATTCTGTGTGAGTCATTTGTATTATTAGTTTCATACTGAGCTTATTTGGTGTGTTAATAAAGTTTTTCAGTCTTGCATATTTGTTTCATGTTCTGTCCTTAGATGCGACTACCATGTCTACAACAACAGTAGCCAGTAGTAGTACTAAACTGACCACGAATACCGAACTGTACATGACAAGTAAGATACCATGGCATCCTCAGTTAATATTGTCCATCAGTTAATGCCAAATTACTGCCATATTTGGTTTTTATATAGGTTCAAAACCATAATTTCACGTGTTTTATTAGTTTCATCCGAACCTCATTTGGTGTGTTAGTAACATTTTCAGGCTTACATGTTTGTTTTATGGTTTCTCCTTAGATGTGACCACCATAATGCCTACAACAACAGTAGCCAGTAGTACTGAACTGACCACAAGCACAAAACTGAACATGACAAGTAAGTTGCCAGTGCATCCTCAGTTAATACATCAATTACTGCCATTTTTAATTTTAATATAGGTTTAAAACCACTGTTTAATAATTATTGACTATTAGTCATTTGTATTTTTAGCTTCATTCTGAACTTATTTGGTGTCTTGGTAGCATTTATCAGGTTTGCATTTATGATTTATGACCTCTCCTTAGATACAACCACCATAACACCTACATCAACTGTAGCCAGTAGTGCTAAACTGACCACAAGCACAGAACAGTACATGACCGGTAAGTGGGTCAGGGCATCCTCAATTGATTCATGAGTCGATGGTATACCCGATTTCTATGTAGGCTTAAAACTATTATTAGTGTTATTGTTTTATAAGCTTATTTGGTGTGTTACTAGCATTTTTTCAGGTTTACATGTTGTTTTATTCTCCCTTTCAGATACGACCACCATAATGCCAGTCTCTACACCAACAGTAGCCAATAGTACTCAGCCGACAACAAGCAACAATCTGTACATGACAAGTAAGACATCAGGGCATCCTTAGTTAATACACCAATTACTGCTGAAACATCTGCTATATTCGATTTCTATATAGGTTTAAATCTATCTTTTCATCTTCATTATGCCTACAACAACAGTAGCCAGTAGTACTGAACTGACCACGAGCACAAAACTGAACATGACAAGTAAGTTACCAGGGCATCCTTAGTTAATTCACCAATTACCACCAAATTACTGCCATATTTGTTTTCTATATATGTTTAAATGCATCATTTAATAATTATTCAGTGTTTGTCATTTGTTATTAGCTTCATATTGAGATAATTTGGTGTGTTACTAGAATTTATTAGGCTTTATTTCTATTTTATTATTCCTTTCAGATATGACCACCATAACGCCAGTCTCTACAACAACAGTAGCCAGTAGTACTCAATCGACCACAAGCACAAAACTGTCCATGTCAAGTAAGTAGCCAGGGCCAATCAATTTAATTCATCTATTGATTCATCAGTTGGTGCCATTTTTGTTTTCTAGATAGGTCCAAATCCATAATTTTATCATTATTCAGTGTTTGTAATATGTATTATTAGCTTCATACTGAACTTATTAGGTGTGTTACTAGAATTTATTAGACTTTCATATTCATTTTATTCTCCCTTTCAGATACGACCACCATTACGCCTACAACCACAGTAGCCAATAATACTCAATCATCCATGAGCACAGAACTGTACATGACAGGTAAGCTTCCAGGGCATCCTTATTTAATACACCATTTACTGCCGTATTATCTTTGTACTATCTATATTTCTGTTTTTCATCATTATTCAGTCATGTGTTTTATTCACTTCATGCAGATCTCATTTGGTGTGTTAATAGCCTTTATCAGGCTTGCATGTTTGTTTCATGCCCACTGCAGTCCCACGCTTCCTTCTGGGCGCAGCTATTTTTTTGATGATTTGATGAGTGTATATTAATATTTTAGGAAATATAATAGGTAATTTTTTAAGTTTATGAATAAAATGTGCATTTTGGTAAAGGTGTTTTGTTAAAAACCACCATTTCTTAATGCTTCAGTGTTGTTTTGTTATCTGTTTTGCCATGTTTTGTTTTAGATATTATGTGACTCCTTTGAATTGAAATTAAACTCTTACCTGTACAAATCATACATCATGAATTTTACATTCGCCATTGGAGTAAAATTAAAATACTTCGCCTCCCCATGTATAACTTAGCCCATTCAAATAGGCTTAAGATGAAGTGCTAAAATAAGAAAGTGTAATTATGACAGTCATAAAATTATAACCATTATTCATATTAATCACTGTATATAATTTTAGTCTCTAATCAGATTTGCTCATTCCCAAAGGCAGCATTAACTGTAAGAAGCTGATCTTAAAGTGTGTTCTCTTATTAATTCATCTCTTCCAGATCCAAATATCACAGGGTCTGCAGAATGCAAGGTATGTGGTGATTCAGTTACATGTTTTGCTTGATAATCATATTTTCTAAACAAAAAACAAAAAAAAAACATGGTATATTGTTTAAGATGTCTATATATAAGTCTTCATAACAGTTACATCTAATAAAATATTGATTTTTATGACTTCATGTTTTAGATTTTCACAATGGAATGTGCTGACATCCTCTTTAGCCGGATTGGGAATATCACTGCTGAAGTGCTCTCACCACAGGTAAGTACTGTACCAAAGTAGAACAATAACCTAGTACTAAAAGTAAAGTCCTGTATCATTGGTATGCATTATGTTAATGTCTGTAAATCTCTCTCTGGTTCTTGATCAGGTCGTAACAGAGCTTTTAGATATGGTGGTTAACACCCAGGAGCAGATTCTGAATGTTGCGGCATTAAACACAGACACTCTTGTATCTTATGGGAACACGGTGCTGAATAGGACGGAGAAGCTGATGTCTTTGCTGGTGAAGCCAACAGATACCAACTACTCAGTTAACATCTCTTTGAATGGTTTAGGTAAATGGATCCAAAATTAATCGGCCAATGGTGCCTCCGTACCCACTATTCCCACCCCTGTTTGTTTTAGCCTGACCATAATTTTACCAGGAACAACATTTATTGTTATTGAAGATTCACTATGCAGTGGTATGTGTAGTTTATGACGTATGGTTTCTTTTTCTCAGATGCTCAAGTCATTGCTGTTGGACCAAACTCCACCTTAACAGAACCCCTTCAACTCAGAGTCAACAGTGCGCAAATGGAAATTTACCTTTCTCAGATTTCCATGAATAACAATGGTACAGTAGAAATCTTTGGAACTCTGAGGAACTGAATTACATTTAAACCAAATATAAATATATATTATATATTATATTGCAGGCTAGTTGCTCAGTTAAAAGTGCAGTGGGAAAAGCAAGAAACCATGTTTCATAGCAAACAAAGCAGATGATATAATTGGAGGTAGAACAAGAGATAACATTCGTGAGAGAAAAGATGAACACCACAACCTTCTGGTGATATGTTCTCCTACTTTTTTGGAGTATAAATTCAACAGGTTGCATCTAATTATCGCTTTTTATGGATTTTACCATTTTTTAACATTTAAAAACTATAAAATCTGTATCTTAGCAACATATTAGCAACTGTTAACAACTCTTGAACTCTAGTTAACAACTCTTCAACTGTTAACAACTCTGTTCCCCTGAGTAGACTTTAATACTTTAACACTAATACAGCTTTTGTTGCTTTAGGATCAGCAGCTGTGGACTTCATGAGTTTCACCAACATGGCAGGCATGCTAAAACCCAGTTTCTTCAGAACAGCTACTAACACAGAGAAAATGATGATGTCTGATGTGGTGTCGGCCACGCTGCCAAGAACTGTCAACACACAGCTCAGCAAACCAGTCAAGTTCACTTTTAAACACCTTACAGTGAGTTTTCTGATGTCTTTGCATTGACTTACATTGATCATGTTCAGGGTTTATAAACATCAAGTAGTTTGGTATATAACATCTGTGTTAAATTAATGCCTAAACTGATAGAAAAGGCCTTCAATCAGATGTTGTTTGTAAGGAAATCAGCGAGGGCAGTTCAGGAGACAGTAAGTGGACATTTTCATATTATATAATCATTAGTATAGAGAAGAGTCCTGAATGTCATCTGATATAGGGGCTCAAGGACCGCTTACACAACAGCACATCCCTGTATGGTTAACCCAGGACCTGCATCTATAAATACCAGTTTTTCTTTTCCATATAGGATTAAGATGTTTAAAACAACCAGAGCAGTAGCGAACCTGCCTGGAGGGGGACATGTTTCATTTATGTGCAGGCACTGTAAGGAGAATAAGAAACAGGATAAAAATGAGAAATTTGCAGGAGATTAATTTGGACTATAATGTGTCCAAAAGTGTAATCAGATGGCAGCTTCATGCCAGCAAACTGTTTGGAAGATAGAATTAAAACCTCAAACATAAACCTGTGGAGTTGACACTATATGTGTGGTTGAATGGTTCTGTAGTACCCAATGTGAGTTCATGGAGCTGTCTCTTTACATATCATTGCCATAGCCTGATAGCCTTGTCCACATCTGAACTGATTACAGGAAAGTAAATTCTGTAACAAAGCCTATTTGTTTCCCTTTCCTATGATGGAATATTGCATTGATAGGGTTGAAATGAAATTCTATGGTCAGGTGAGAATTTGCGCAACAAATTCTTACGGTGAGTTTTATGTAAAATGAACATCATGATGTGGTTCAATAATCACAGAATCAATGAAAACATGTGGGTTGAGCTGAAAAGTAAAAATTCTGGAAGGTCTATAGAGAGTCTGTATAGAAAGGTGGCCTGAGAGTCTGTGTGATACTGTAACATCATGTATCATGAGAAGACTCAATACTAATGTGTAGTGAACAAAGCACTATTCGGGGGTGCCAATAACTCTTTTTAATTATAATGTTTTTAATATGTTTTTTGTTTACATAATCCAGATTAGATTATTTTTAGTTTTGGCGTTCTAATCACTTCCATAGCCATATGTGTATAAAACAAAGCACCCAGGCATGCAGACTGATTCTACAGACATTAGTGAAAGAATGGGTTGCTCTCAGGAGCTCAGTGAATTCCAGCGTGGTACAATGATAGCATGCCACCTTGTGAAACAGTCGTACAATTTCCTCCCTACTAAATATTCCACATTCCCCTGTCCGTGGGATTATAAAAGTGGAAGCAACTGGGAATGAGAGCAGCTTGGCCACAAAGTGGTAGGCCATGTAAAATAATAGAGAGGGGTCACCGGATGCTGAAGGGTATAGTGCACAGAGATCACCAACACCAACCTCCAAATGTGGCCTTCAGATTAGCTCACAAAGAGTGTGTAGAGATCTTCATGGAATGGGTTTCCAAGGCTTACATCACCAAGCACAATGCAAAGTGTCAAATTCAGTGGTGTAAAGTACTGCCACTGGACTCTATACCAGTGGAGATGTGTTCTCTGCAGTGACCAATAATGTTTTTCCATCTGGTAATCCGATGGACAATTCTGGGTTTGGCGGTTGCCAGGAGAATGTTACTTGTCTGACTGCATTGGGTCAAGTGTGAAGTTTGGTGGAGGGGGGATTATGGTGTGGGAGATTGCTTTTAAGAAGTTGGACTCAGTCCCTTACTTCCAGTGGAGGGAACTGTTAATGCTTCAGCAGACCAAGAGATTCTGGACAACTTCATGCTCCCAACTGTGTGGGAACAGATCATATAATCTGATCATGTAATAACAGTCAGTTGCCACAAGCAGAGGGTTCTAAAATGTAATTTTAAATATGGCAAGATACATCACCTCTCTTCTCGTTTATATAGGAAATTTACCCTCCTAGTATCATTTACTGTGTGCACTGGAATAATGCTGAATGGGTGGTAGATGGATGTGAACGTCTTCAGACCAACATCACCCACACTGTGTGCTCCTGTACTGAACTGTCAACTTTGGCTCTCATCATGCAGATCAACCCACCCACTGGAGACAATGTAAGATCAATCAAACATAGAAAAAGCATTGTAGTGATGTGAACATTAAAACCTTTAAGTTGTAGTCGGAATAGGGATGGGTCCCAACAATGCCACAGCTAATCATGGCTGGGAGTTCGAGAGCATGGCCTCACTATCTCTGGCTGGGTGGTACTGCCAGTTAGTGTTCTCATCCTAGCATGTTGAACTGCTCTGTGATGTTGAGCCAGCATCACTAGTTTGAAACTTTGTAGTAGCTAGCTTTGTGTTTAGGGTGGTAGTAAATTTAAGGCTCCTGCAAATGGCGTTCCACGAGAATGATGGGACTGTAAATACCTATGGAAAATGTGACGGGACTCAGATATGTTGTCCGGTGAGCTTATTTTCTATGAAAAATGTAGCACTGATGTGGCTGAAAGATGTGGCTCAGGACACACTACTGATACATATTTCCAGTGATTATTTTCGTCACTTTACATGTTGTACATTTTCCCAAACATATAATATCCTTTACTACTTCATTAAGAGCTTATTAGGCTTGTTTATTTTAGCTAGCTGGAGCTCAATGCTAATGCAAAACAGTTTCTGTCTTCCCCCTATAGTGATCCTCGTAAATAGATAGGAAGCTTTAAATATGTTTCCTTACAATTTCCTTAATTTATTTGTTATTGACGTTTAGAGATAATTGATCCAGATGTTGAGATACTAACTACATACTTTCTACTGTTGATTTCCAGAGTGATCCTCTATTGGACCTGCTCAACATGATAGCTGTGGCAGTGGGCCTGGTGTTCCTGAGCTTGGCTCTGTTGACCTTTGCTCTTTGTCGTCGAAACCTGAGCGTTAACATCGCTCCTCTGATAAACCTGTGTATTAGCCTGTTTCTGGCTCACCTGCTCTTCCTACTTACACAGGGGTTCCTGCAGCACATACGGGCTGATCAGGTGAGAACGAGTACATTCTGTTAAACCTCATCAGCTGAGTTTAATAACTGTGTAATAACAAGTCTAACTTATACAACGCCTTTCTCAAATCCATGAACACCTAAAGATTCCACTTACAGCTCTCCATCTCTCGCTCTTTCCTCTCTCTCTGTAGGTGGTGTGTGCAGTGCTGGCAGGTGTCCTGCACTTCCTCTATCTCTCTGCTTTTGTGTGGATGTTCATTGAAGCTGTGTTGCTCTTCATCTCACTAAAGAACCTCACAAATATCAGATCAAAGCAGATAAAGGTGCTCAGCTGGAAATACATGACTGTGATTGGATATCTCATTTCTCTGTCTGTGGTGGGCGTGTCTGCCGGACTGTTTCCAGATGGATATGGCAGTAAACGGTGAGTGTGGGGAGTGGGTGTGGCTTCATTAGATGAAGTATAGTTATTATTATAATTGCAGATGGGTAATTCCGTATCTAAAGTGTCTGAAATATGTGTATATATATATATATTGATTAATATGCATGTAATTGTATTAATGTGTCCAATTCAAATCTAGAACCATGGAGAACATTGTGTTCTGTGTTTGTAGGTGCTGGATTAAAACAGACAGAAGCTTTGTGTGGAGGTTTCTGGGTCCTGTGTGCTTCATTATACTAGTAAGTTCTGATGTATCTGTCCTACAGTGTGTTCTAGCACAGGGGTGTCCAGTCTTGTAGGCAAAGGCTTGGCTGCAGGCTTCCCTTCCAGGAAAGCAGGTGTACATGTGATTCCACTCCTTCAATCAATTGGTTTTCAAACGATTGATTAGGTATACAAGTTGAGCTCCTGCTTTACTGTTTACATTTTACAGGTAGGCCAATGTAGTGTTAGGAGTCTTGTCCAAGAACTCTTATTGGTGTAGTACAGCATAGTCACCCAGACTGGGACTCGAACCCCAGTCTCCCACATGTGGTGGTGTGTCCCTGGCAGGTAGTGGTGTTATGCGCTGAGCTACACCAACCACTTGGCCAGAATGAAAACCTACAGCCATGCAAACCTTTGGCAGAAAAGATTGGGAAGCCTGTTCTAGTAGTACACTAAGGCCCAATCCCATTTCACCCCTTTCCTATAACATTTAGCCCCACCCCTCTGTATTGCATGTTCACGATTGTTGTTGAGGCGGAGGGTAGGGCATGTGTTAGGGCCACATGGCCCTTCAAATGGAGACTTTTCAGAGGCACACTCCAAATGGAATGTTATGAGAAATTTCCCATAATGCCCTGCATTAAAATAAGAAACGGGATTGGGCCTAAGTGATTACACTAGGAGACAAGATTTTTGTTCCTGGCTTCTGTGAGCTATTTTCCAATTGCTTCTGTGTAAAAGTTAAAAACAGCTATATATTCATCACACACTCTGTTTCTGTGATCAGGACAATGAAAGTTATGTGTAATATATTAATACAGTTCATTAAATATATACTGTAATGTCATATATATATTAACTAGAACATTGAAAACTGTGACAGATTTCCTAATAAGAGCTTTTAAACGTCATTGAATCCTCAAAACTCTAAGGAGAGCAGCAATTGTCCACCTTCCACTTTCCAGAGTTGAAGTGCTCAACATTAAATGAGGATCCCATCGTTTGTCTTGATGCCCGAAAGGCATGTTGAAGTTTGCTTTGTAGACCTGGCACATCTTAGCCATCTTAGTTTCACTCTGGTCTTGATAAATTGACCAAAGATGGAGGAGATTTCATCTGCAGATGCTGCAGCCTCTTGATGCTTCTAAATGACCTGTAAATGACCTCTATCCACTCACTTAGCTGGAACATCAACTGAAATGGCTGTTTTAGCACACCTGTATTTATACTACGAGGTAGACTACTAGACAGTGCCATAGACCACAGTTCCAAACAGTTCTCCAAAGTTCTAGAACATTCCAGACAGTTCTATTAACTTCTGGAGGGTTCTCACACTTCCAACAGCTACTTGAAGTCAGCTCTGAATGTATTGTAAATGTTCTAGAGAATAGAGAATTCTTCAGAGCATCACTGTCCTGACCACAAGAGCAAAGTTTATGTGAACCAGTAGCCATTTTCTACACATCTTATGTCAGTAAGAAAACGATTGTTTTATGGTTCTGGTTAACAGTCACATTATATTGTTGTATAGATTTAGATGTTTTTGATGCTGTTACTTGGAGTAACACCACATTTTATGTATGGCATAAAACTGACTTCTTCAGCAAGAACTGTAAATTTTAAAACAGTTTAATTTGGTCCCTTTTTATACTTTCACAGTTCAACTTGATTCTCTTCATCATCCTCATGATCATCACTCTCAGAACCACCCTGGTCGGACTGAGCACAGAACATTCCCAACTCAAACAAATGAAGTAACAAACACACATTCCCACTTCCACACGCCTACATTATCCCCACATTACAACTGAAATATTGATGTATAAGATGAAGAACATGCCCACAAATAGAGTTACAGTTTCCTCAACCTCTCTCTCTCTCTGACTTTCTCTAGAACTCTCGTCTTTAAAATTCCAATTCAGATCGTCATCCTCGGTTGTCCCTGGATTGTGGGTTTCTTCACACAGGACAGTAAGGTCCTGGAGATTATCTTCCTGTTCCTGAACTCCCAGCAGGGGACCTTCATCTTCCTGGTTTACTGTGTCTTTAATCATGAGGTCAGTCATCTTGGTGTGGCACTGCCTCTACAAGGCTAACGTAGCTCTTTGAATGATTACCTTCATTTCTTCACTGACTTCCTCAACTAAACCTTACACCATCTACTTCCAGGTGAGACAGCAGTACAGGAAATGGCTGACAGCTTGTTGTCCTCACTTAAACCTTTAACTATGACTGATAACCAGAACAGAAGGAAAGATGCTCCAGGTTTACACTCCAATTAAAGCAGTATGGTAAATACATAGCAATATTAAGAGTAATTTGCCACTTATATTCTGTTTTTATTTTTTTCCACAATTATATATTCCAGAATGATTTATTAAAGACCTAAATTTAATTCTCTATAAGGCTGAAAAAGATTGAATCAGTAGCTATAATTAATGATGGCACAATGTTTTTATTGTTTTACACATTTTTACCAATCAAAAGTTTAGAGACGGCTCCTAATAGAAGGTTCTCGTTATGTTTATCCTAATACTTTACTGGAGAATAGAAGTGAAGACATCAAACTATAAAAAAGAACTCATGGAATTATAAACACCTCCAGAATGGACCTTTACAGGAGGATGAACCAGCTTTCTTAAACTGCAGTGGAGGCTGATAGGACAAGGTTGATTTCCAAGCAGGTTCTGTTTCCACACATAAAAATTTGAATTCAAAATGAATATCAAAGGAATTAATACCAGTGCCTCCTTCATAACTATTTACTCCCCCTAATCCTTCAGCAGGAACTGGCTTGCAAAAGGGTAGAAACATGGTACATGGGTCAAATTCCTGTTTCATATATCATAATATTAACCTGAATGTTCACATGTGTCTGTTTAAAGACTCAATTTGGTGTGTACAACGTAGACCTCCTTAAACATCTGAGAGTTGAATATTATTCTTATTGTGTGTTTACTTGTCGCTACTTGTTCTAGAACTCTAGAACATTCTGGACAGATCTATAAACTTCTGAAAAGTTCTCATAGTTCCAGAAACTATAGCTTGAAATCTGGTCAGAACTAAATGTGTCACAGACGTTCTGGACAATAGAGACCTCTTCAGAACATCATTGTCCTGATCACACAAGTAAACTTTATGGGTACCTGTTTAAAAATTGTGTGTACAGGTCTTTACTCATGAATTAGACCCCCTTAAACATCAGAGAGCTGAATGATGAACCTTTTATGGTGTGCTACTTGTCGCATCTAAAGCTTCCTGCTCTATTTACAAATGACTTTTAAACTACATTCTAACTTCAGCACTGTTTCAGGTGGTGCACCTGAATTTCATTGTAGGTAAATATGCCATGTCAATAAAGGAAATCTAATCATTTAGACACATGTAACTGGTTATTATTCTCTGATTGCTGTGGATCCCTTTCCCTTGATATGTTATTTCCGAGACCGGTTCTCGTATTACACAACATAATCCCATAATCCCATCCCAGCCAGTGAGCGATATGATCAGTATCAGGAAGATAGATTTGTTTGTTTTGCTCTTTAGACACATAGATCAACAGTGTTTTTACATATGCAAAACAGCACCAACAGCAACCCTTCCTCCCTCCTCCAGGTATCACTCATCAAACACTCTTTTTTACCATCACACTCTCTCATTAGCTTTGGCTTTCTGGCAGATGGCACTTCTTGCACTAGTGCTACTTCTCTGGCTTCATTTTCCCTTTATGTTCTTCTTTGAGTCTCTAAATAGACTATCCAGGATTTTAGAGTGGTCACAGGCACTGAACTTGTATCCACTTGTCTAAACCCCATCAAAAACTCAATAACAGGTCAGATCTATATGTGTTATACTGTATATAGGCTGTGTGTGAAGTGGTGTTGAGCTTTATATGATATCCGTACTCCACATACAAAATGCCACAATATTAGTGCTTTATATTCAGCAATGTGTTTGATCTACAAACCTGTTAATAAATACCAGCCTGACTGAATTAATTAATTAATAAATCATTTAAGAAATATGGTTTTATGGTGGTCAAAACCATGAATATTTGAACAATACAAGATAATAACAACTCTGGAACTCATATATGTTCAGAGCTTGAATTTTGAATTTTATAAGCTGCTCCATCCAGGAGAACAATATTCATCAACTTCATAAAAGCAAACATCCTCCAAGCTTTCTACACATACTACTGATTAGCCAAAACATGACATCACATTTACCCTTTGGTCCTTCAGATGTTTGATAAAGAAAGAAAACGCTGGCATGTGGCATTTTGTTGAGCGATTGTGTGTGCACTCATGATGGGGGGATTTACTTGTTGTCCTCTTACACTTATGAAGAGTGAGGAATGATTGATTGATTGATTGATTGATGGAAAGATTGACTGGCTAAATAATTCAATAAATATAGTTTTAATGTGATAACAATAATGGATAATTGTACAATACAAGAAAATAACTCCAGTATGGCTCAGTGGTGACCATAAGTAGATCACCAACACGTTCACCTATAAAGGCCTGGAAAAACTTTACAGTTCTTTCAGAAGACTATTATATAAAAAAAATAAAAAAAAATTAATATTGGCCATACTGTATATAAGATGTGCACACACACACACAGGCTATACTGCATATGAGGTACAGCATATTTGTGATCTACAGTTGACAGTGAAAACAGTGTGATGCTTTCACCTCAGCACATCTGACCTTACACTTGGTACCCCTGTACTAGGTGAGTTAGCAGGCTTTCAGTAAACAGGTTCCTGAGCTGTAGAGTAGATGAATGGATCCTCTTTCAGTTCCACAGAGCTGTACAGTGGGTTCTCCAGAGTGTCTTGTCCCTGGGTGATCTTGTAATGAAAGGATGTTCTGTAGAGAGAGAGAGAGAGAGAGAGAGAGAGAGAGAGAGAGAGAGAGAGAGAGAGAGAGAGAGAGATATGATGGGTGTAACTTGTTGCTTCTTTTATTATAGTCCACTAGATGGAGCCAGATATTAGTTTAACAGGTACTAGGAGAACCGGAGTATAAGCTAGTGCTGGGGTTCTACCCTAATAACTAGAACGAGCATGTTGGCTTTGGCACATCATTGTGTTTATCTAGATATGACTGGTTAAGTAAAGATACAGGAGGTATCAGGAAGTAGAACACATGGACTACTTACAGCAGCCTGGGGCATCTTTACTTCAGCATACACTGCTTCTGCACCAGGACCTGAAATGTGTGGGGAGTGGGGGTGGGATATATATACACACAGACACACACACCAGCCAAATTCATTAGGTACACTTACTAATCACAATCTATGTTATCAGCTCCACTGACCATTTAGGACACTCTGTAGTTCTCCAGTTCCAGACTGTAGTCCATCTGTTTCTCAGTATCTCTGTATTCCCCTGTTCTTCAATGGTCAGGACCCCCACAGGACCACCACAGAGCAAGTATTATGTGGGTGGTGGATCCACACCAGCACCATGTCAGTCTGAGAATGATTCAGCACCCATAGTACCTGCTCTGTGGTGGTCCTGTGGGGGTCCTGACCATTGAGGAACAGGGTAATTGAGTATACAGAGAAACGGATGTAGTTTCAAACATGCAATATATACGATTTTTAGTTTAAATGTTTTAAATACTAACTGTAGTTATTAAAAGTAAGTAAAAATAACAGTTTTGATGGTGTGGCAATGATGGCTGGTGTGTGGAATTGTGTTGGGTGATCGTGTATGTACTTACGTTGGGGGGATTCACTGGTTGTCCTCTTACACTTGTGAAGAGCGATGAGACTCAGCCCAGATATGATGACCTGAGCCCCCAGCCCAGCAGCAGTGTACAGTAGAGTGCCTGTAAACCTGTGTCCATCTATACAGAGGAAGAGAAGAACATTCTGGTTTACAGTGAAGCTGGTCTAGGACCCTACCAGTACTAAGATCTGTTATATGCTATAACTGAGACGTGTGACCAGTGAAATTTAGAGATCTATAACATCAGCATTCACCATAACCGTGAATAACATTGAGTCTATATGTGAATAATACTTGATTAATACCCACCAGATCCATCTTGAACGTGCACTAGAGATGGAGAGAGTGAAATAAAAAAGAAGGAGATTAGAGAGCGAGAGAGAAACCTGTCAGACAGTCAAATCACAGCTGTGATTGGTTTTAGCATGTACTGGAAAAGTTTATGGATGTAGCCACATCAATGTTCAAACACTCTCACATCAAAGACTTGCAAAGTTAATCCAGATTTGTCCCTGGCACAATTCCGAGGAGAATTCCCTGTAGACTGGGATTTTAACCACTGCTGGTCGACCCGTATGACCATACGCTTCCATACACTTGCAGATTCAGCTACTTTCTTCACACTATGGTCTTTGGCCATGCCCACATGCAGTCACTCCTTTTAGCCAATCATTAACATCTGCTCTGGAGCCATTTTCCACACATGGAACGAGACATTCCCTGCACTGTAGCACCTCTTCCCAATCTATGGATCCCATCCCTCACACCCCATGGGTATTTGACTCATGTTTGGTCTGGTGAACTTATCCTAATCTGAAGATGAAGATACCTGAGGTAGATAATGAGATGCTGAGTGAGCGCTGGGCTGGAAGTGTTGGTTTAGGTGTGGAGAAGGAGATGGTGGATGCAGAGGTGGTGCAGGGAGGGATGGTGGATTGTG
Organism: Prochilodus magdalenae; assembly: GCA_024036415.1. NCBI lineage: Eukaryota > Metazoa > Chordata > Actinopteri > Characiformes > Prochilodontidae > Prochilodus > Prochilodus magdalenae. The sequence continues at coordinate 65,127 of JAMWET010004414.1, forward strand.
GAAACGTGGAGGGTTCATTAGATCTCACTGTTCTTGGAGGAGCTACTCTTGGAGGAGCTGCTTTTGGAGTAGCCTTGGGTGGGTGCATGTTGGATGTTGGAGCTTGAAGAAAAGATAGCTGTGTCATATTCAGCAGTACTAACAAATAAATCATGTGTTCAGTTCAGTAACATAATAAAGACTCCTCACCGTCTGTAACTGAGAGAAGCACTTTACTATACGTGTCTATACCAAATCTGTCCACTCCACACCAGTACGTTCCAGTGTCTGACTTCTGGAGGTCGGTGATGGTCACAGTGAAGACTCCATTCTTAGAATCCTTCAGTCTGTATCTCCCAGCAGGTGACTGACCAGATCTAATCAAAATGTGCCAATCTGCTGTACATGGATACTTGCAGAAGTACTTTGTGTTGGTGTCAGCACTCCAGTAAGGACACGAGAAGCTGATGATGTATCCTCCAACACGTCCTGACACTCTGATATCTGCTTCCCCTGCAGTCACTCCTGTAACAAACAAGTGTGATGATACAGAGGACACCACAAAGTGTTAGAGGTGGAGTTTGTAAACTGCTAATGCTATTAACGGTAACATCCTGTACCCAACTTTACTTCCTGTTTATATGTAGTTCGCTATAACATCATATAACTTCATATAAGTGGACTAATTTGCACTCACAGGTAAAAATAGAGTATATGTAAATGGACTTTAATATGTACCTATGTATACTGTATATAAGTAAATCTTAGTGGTGTCTCAAAATAGTACAGTTAAGCAGAGTTAGTTCTATTTATGTAAATTGTTAATAGCACTAATGATTATATTTAGCACACTAGGTACATAGAAAACCTATGGATGGATGGACAGAACGATGGATGGACAGACAGATTTTACTAATTGGATACATCAGTAACTAAAGAGCATTAAACATTTTACACAAACAAGGTAAACGTACATCAGTGCACCAACAAGACAAATTACATAAATAAGTATTATACTTCAAATGATATACTGTATAAATAACTCCATTATTTGTGTCTGTTATGTATATTTGTCTGTACTGAGATAAACAAAGTGGCTAGATGATAAATGATATTGATAAAAGGATGAAAGTTTGTGTCGTAAATCTGGCAATCATGACAGTGGACACGCTACAGGTGACATATGGTCTGCATGCATGTAGTCCTGTGTTGTGCAGTCGTCTGCCAATGGTGCTGGCACTAACACGATGAGTCATGGAGTGCATCACTGCTCGCTGAATTTTCGCTATTGTGGCTGTTGGATCAGTCAGGTACAGCAATAATGCCTGTTCTTGCTTACGTTAAAGCTGGAAACCAACTTTGTGAGTTTATTTATTTATTTTTGGTGTAACACTCACTGAATGATTTAAAATTAGGTGCACAACCAGAACGGAACCCTTTCCATGTTAGTGGAATTTGGAGGAACTATTCCTTTGCATTTAACCCATCTATGCACTGAACCCACCCACACAAAAGTGAACACGCACACACTAAGGGGTAGAAAGCACACTTGCCTATAGCAGTGGGCAGCCCCATCCACAACAACCAGGAGTCAGCCTGTATGTAGGCCAGAACTTACCAGAGAGGAAAATCCAAGTCACCACACCAAAGGACGTCATTCTGAGTTCTAGATATGTTCTCTATCAGTTATTATATTATTCCAGAAGCTTGATCCGTGTTCCACTATGCCTGGTGACTTGTCTGGGTTTCTGCTTGCTTCTGCAGTGTGACCTCTTAATCAGGAACTGAACAGTTTAACACCAGCCGTGCCTTGACCACAACCAAGTAGTTAGGGACTGGAAGAATGTCTCTCTCTTTCTCGCTTTCTCTTATCAGTATGTCTTTAGGTACAGCATTTTGGAGGTATTAGCCAGGCATAGTTAACCATCCTAGTGAAAGTATTAGTCCAGTGTGGCTGTGCTGTGTGTTAGTTTCACCAGATCAACTTTAAAGTAAAGGAAACAGAATACACTGCCCATCTTGGGTTAATTTAACTTGATTACACTTGAGGTTTAAGGTTACCCAACACAAACTTCTTATCAAGATATGAACAGCTGTGGTTTAAAGGGGTCATAGTGCCACCCACCCATGCCTTTGTCTATTCTGGGCTTCTGTAGAAACATGGCGGAGACAGCCTCAGTTGGTAGATGACCCACTCACCTCTATGCCCATTGTAAGATAATGAAAACACAGTAGTTTGTAGTTACAGGTAATTATACACTGATGACAATACAAATATGAATACTGTACTGCATTTCTGATAATAGATTATCCTAAATTTGACTGTACCAGAGGGGGAAAATAGTTTTCTTGTTTATGGTGGTGCTTCTTTCTGCATCAAGCCTGCATCCAACAGCCACGATTGCAGACATTCAGTGAGCAGCGATGCCCTCCATGAGTCATTCTGTTAGTGTTTGTGCCATTGGCAGACGACTGCAACATACAGGACTAAATGTACACAGACTGTTGCGATGCCTCCCCTTAACAGCACGTCAGCTTTTAGAACAAAACTTTGTATTTCCATACTTCACAGGAGAAGCAAATGAATGCATTCCTGTAAATTTAAATCAATGGAACCAGACTTTTTTTTACCAAGCTTCATTCATCCTAGAATTTACACACAGTAAAGAAGACCACAGGAATTTTGTAATTATGTCAAGACTTGAAAAATAGAGATACATCGTTTTATTCTAAGAGCAGATGTTCATGTTGATGCTCATGCTATTTTGTAAAACTACAACTTTGTAATATAATGTTCATGCTCTAAATACAGCTCTAAAAACAGAGTTGCCAGTTCATTAGGTCCACAGGCATTATGTTTAAACTGGTACGTTTGATAATGTCAATAGAAGATTAATGCCAAGAATGAAATAGTGCTCTATTATAAATGTACAGATTAATAGCTATCGTCAGATCAGTTATACTAGCAGTGGCTTCTGCAGTTAAGTAGACCTGTGGTAGTTAACAGATCTTGTAAAATATGTACTATAGTATCAAGATAAGGCCAAAAGATCTAAAACGTAATGCTTCAAAATAAGGGAGCTGATGTCAATGCTTTAAAAGAGGTCCAATCCATTCTCTTGCATTATAGATTTGAACTGCTCTTGTAACTGAACAGGCTGTAGTGTACCAGGAGCCAAACCTGTGTTCTGTATTTTTCTGTCATTAATTTATACCATTCCCACATTTTACCATAGACATACATCACTGAGGGGCACCTACCATCTACTACTGTACAGTTTATCTACAACTTACAACTTGCATATTTCAGAGCTATTTTTTTGGAATTTGACTGGCAATGAATCACCCTACATTGGTAATCTTGGAAATTAATTGATTATTTCTGTGGTTGTTCCTAATCAAAAATCCCTGTTCCTAACCATCTAAAAATCTGACTTTGGATTTTGGAATGTTCAGATTTTTTATTGATACATTCCAAATCAATTACCCTTGTTCCTAACCTCATGAAAATTTATTTTTTACATTTCTTTTTCCTAATTTTATAGTCAGTCTGCAGAAAAAGAACCCAGCAGATCATGGAGTATAGTTAGTTGAGTTTGTAGTTCTTGCTGACTTGAGAATCTCCAGTTCACCATATAATCTCATCAGTCCAGCAAAAACAGGCTCCACTCCTGAATGCTGGAGGTCATTGTTACTGAGGTCCAACTCTTTCTGGGAGAATACTTCTAGTTTCAAAACTGTTCCCATTTTTTCACACACTTTTTCATTTGAAAATATAAGAGAGTATATAAAATATTAGCCTCAGTGTGTCTGACCACCTGACACCAACAACATCATAAATGTATGTTTGAGATGAGTGCATCCATGTCTTTCTCGTGCCAGTATGGTACTTTTAGCCCCAGCTACAGCTACTTTTTGTTGCTTCCCAGTCAGGGAAAGTCATGGATGGAAAGTCATGGATGTCATCAAACATCTCGACCCAAGCATCCACTCAAATTTCAGACAGATGCAAGTCACCAAGACTCTGTACTTTTGACCTAAGATGATAGGTGGTTTTAAAGATGTTGTGAGCTGGTTGAGGGAACAGTTACAGGAACTAAAATGTTGCTCCAAACTATGGGGTGTACAATGTTTTCTAGCTTGGTGATTCTAGGTTTAAAGGTTGATGAGCTACAGGCCATAGAGCTTTGGGAGATCTTAGGATAAACTTTCAGGGTTAAAAATAGGAAACGTTAGCAGGCAAATACACTTTATTATTGAAAACTGGGATTATAATTTTGGATTTAATTATTCATAATCTGGAAAAAGTGTGCATGTTTGCAATTAAGAGAATTTTGATGTTGTAGGGGCAAAATATGTTTCGTGAACAATAAAATCTGAATTCTAGTTTAATCATAGGGAAAGTTAGGGAGGAAATACTACTCATAAATAACTCATAACCTTGGATTCAAAATTTGCCTAAGGTACTTAAAAATATAAATTTATTTGGAGTTAAGATGGCATGTTTTGGAATCAAAACCTTTATTTTTCTATTATTAGGGGCAAATGTTTTTTGGATTTGAGATTATTGTTTTGGAATCAGGATCTTTTTTGGAATTGTTAGGAGCGAATGTCATTGATTCACTATTGAAATTACAAATTTATTTGGAATTGTGATTGCATTTATGGAATCTGGATTTTTTTAATGGAATTATTAGAGGCAAATTCATTTTTTTGAAACTGGGATTGCATTTTTTTTTATTTAAGATCATTTTTTTTTTGATAATTAGGAGAAACTCAAGTTCACAGTGTGATCTCATTAGTGTAGCAAAGGTAGGCTCCACTTCTGAATCCTGCAGGTCATTGTTACTGAGGTCCAACTCTTTCTGAGAGGATTTATCTAGTTTCCAAACAGATCCCAGTTTTTCACGTATGTTTTTTCCCAAGATTCCACAACATCATTCTGCAGACAGACAACACAACAGATTAAGCAGAATTGTCAGCTATGTTTATAAAAAGTTTAGACTGCATTTCTGAGAATATGATCTAAATCCCTGTTTTTCACTGGAAAACATGAAAAAAAACCCAAAGTTTATAGTAATATCTATGATCTCTTTACAAAGACTCCTTACTGTCTGTAAATGTGAAAGTATTTCTCTATATGTGTCCTTCACAGGTCTGTTCACCCCACACCAGTAAGTTCCAGTGTCTGACTTTTGGAGGTCAGTGAAGGTCACATTACATGTTACCTGTTGGACCCAACATTAACTTCCTGTTTGAGTAGGTACATGTGGGAGCTTCCAGGCAAAAGTTGTGGGTAGAAAAACATTAGAGAAATGATTAACAGTTTGTGTAGTTTGTGTCTCCCAGTAAGTGAGTTATCAGGCTTGAACTTCGCAGATCCTCCTACATGTCCTGGCACTCTGATATCTGATGCCTCGACAGACACTTCTGCAACAAACACACACACACTGTTGAAACTACAACTAAAATCAAGCACAAATAACTTGTCAAAAAGGAGTCACCTTATGTGTTTAGGGTTGTAGTAACTTCAGGCCCCTGCAGATGGCAGATGATGGGGCTATAAATGTGCTAAAGACCATAGTGTGAAGGAAGTAGCTGAATCTGCAGGTGAATGGAAGCGTACGGTTATACGGGTCTACCTGCAGTGGCTGAAATCACAGTCTACAGGGAATTCTCCTTGGAATTGTGCCAGGGAAGGCATCCACCAAATCTGGCCCAACTGTGCAGTTCTTTGATGTAAGAGTGTCTGAACATTGATGTGGCCTACATCCAGAAACTTGTCAGCTGTTATTGGTGCTTGTGGAGGTATCACATGCTACTAGGTACGTTTCAGCTACAGGTAACAAATTTTTTGTTCAGTGAGTGAACACTACCATGTCGTAAATATTTGCCAATAGAATCTAGATAGCGCTTCCATTGTGGATATATAGGCATTCATTCTCAAACATTGGATCAGTTCTTGTGATACTTTAAAACTGACTGCTGAGCTGAAGCTATGCGGGAAACTATAACCCACACAGAAATGGAGATACTTGTTTTCTGGTATGTTTTGTTTGCCATGGTTGCATTAACTTTCTCTGAGACTGACAGCAGATGATCAGATATGAGTTGAGCTTGTCTGGCTTCTCTTTATATTGATCTACTCTACATTTGTTCATTGTACTATCAACTGCTTTTCACCCTCAATCAACATTACCATGAGTCCACTTGAGATATACATTCATGGTTTTTGATTTAATTCTGTAAAAGTTCATGTATGCAGGTTAGAACTTACCAGAGAGTAGAGCCCATATGACCACACTAAAGTACATAATTCTAAAGAGCAGTGTTGTTGCTGGGGGTTGGGGTGCTGGGGCCTATATAGAGGAAAGCAGGACATGGAATCAGAGGAAAGAAGAATCACTTGATCTGATGTGTATAATCTATACTGATGCTACAGTTTGGGAAGTTACATTACTTGTTGGCCCCAGTGAGAAGCTGAGTGAGTAAATTTTAATTGGGCTATGAAGTATTTTAAATATATGCAGCATATTATAGGGCTGACAGAGTGACAGACATAAGAGTATGTCACATTTAACATTCAAATATGACCTTAGTATCAATCCCATCATGCAGTGATGGCATTTTTAGTATTTATAATGGCTTTATTATTTGTGATAATATTGTACATGTAATTATCTGTTTAAGACACATACAGGCTGTTGTTATTTACATGTTAGTGTTAGAGTTAGTTAGAGTACAACTTTAGAATTAGGATACCCTTATAAAGGATGTATAAATGGTTTAAAAGTAGGTTATTATTGAGTTAGGTCATAACCACTTTATTATCTGTAGCAGTTATAGCACATTAATAAAATGTGATGTATATGAATATATAATGAATGAGCATTGAATAGTAAACATCAGAATCTGAGCTTTAACAATAGAACAGTATGTGTGTTTACTGTTAGACTAACAATAGGTCATGTGTTATGTGTTGTAACTGCTTATTAATGGTTCGTTCTCTTTGGACAGTGACAATGTACAGACCCTCCCTGCAGTGCTCCCTCTAAAGTTACACCCCCAAAACATAAGCACAAAAACAATAACTCCACCCGCATCACTGCAACTTCCTCCAGCTCTCTTCAGTATTGGAATACAGCACCGAGATTTAATTGTCTTTGCTCTTGACTTTACTTTTCTTGCCTGCTTTGGTAATGTAAGTCAGCATGCATGATACAATTGGCACTATTGTTGCAGGTGTTGCAGTGGGCCTCACCAGAACTCATTCAAATTTGTAGTTCACCTCAGAAAAGCTAGTTTCAGATTTTGCCAGATGTTTATCAATTATTATTTATCAACAAATTATTTATTTATGTATTTATTTATTTATATTTATCAACACGTTCTGCATTTTCATCTATCTATCTATCTATCAAAGGTCACACTGGGTATTTTTAGAATAAATTAATCACAAAAAGTAAATAAATCTCACTTAAACAGGCAAAGATTCAATTTGGAAAGAGTTTCACATTTAAGTATTAGAAGTATTAATTTGTGTAGCCTCAGAACAAACAACCAGCTGTTAGATGGAATCAAACCATGCTGAGGCATGTAGCACACGAAAACCAGGGTACAAGGGTTCTGTGAATGTACTGTAGAATGTGTGCAGGTGTTGCAGGGCTTTTGTGTCAGGGAAGATGTTGTAGAAGGACAGCGTCCCAGCTTCCCAGTCTAGAAACACTCCAATCTTTGCAGAGCAGCTAACAGGCATGTACATGTTGTCATTACAGTGCCAAGCAGTGCAACTCTCACGAGAGCAGTGGAGTTTCCAGGAGTCTTTTTTGTGTCCCAGCCAGCAGTTTTCCCCTTGTCCCTCTCGCTGAATTCGCTTGTAGGCCACTCCAATATGAACTCCCTCTCCACTCCAGCCAACCTCCCAGTAAGACCGTCTTGAGAGACCCTCTCTGCAAAGCACCTGCTCTTTGAAAGCACTGGATGCTTGGGGCGTCTTTGAATTTGTTACCTTCCTGTCTTTTGAAAGGGTGTGTTGGGGGTATGGGTCTGTTCACTCTCTAGTCTAGCAAGAATGTTACATCTTTATCCTGTTACCTTCTGAAAGAGAGAGGTGACTTGGTCTTGCACTTCACTGTTTGGCCAGTCCATATGTGATATGGTCACATTTGGGGTAAATTCTAAATAGTGGGATAGATTAGAAGGTAGCACAGAATGTAAATCAGTCATCCATCTAAATTATCAAAGTTACTCCTTAATTTTCTAATCAATTTCTGGTCCACAATAGTCCAAAACAGGTAATCGGCTTTCTGAGACAGTGTCTCATGTTCAGGCCAAATGTCTCACACTTGAGTGGGCAATAATAATAAAGCATTATAATAAAATTACAGAGCCAATATAATACATATATATATATATATATGGTCAATATTATATACATTTGGGATATAAATATCTAAATATTCAACCCCCACTGAAATAAAGTGTTTTGGCCAGTTTGACATTGATTTTGATCATTTCAGTCATCTTATTTACAATTATTCAAAGATGGACTTATAAATTAGACAAATATACATAATATTTATGATTAATAACCACAAATGTCTTTACTGTGTTTTTATTCAAATGACATTATTTGTTAAATCTAACATACATCCTTTTCCAGTTATGACAGCTTTCAAGCGTGAACATTCTTGACACATTCTTGCAGGGACCTATGGGTATCTTAGCCCATTCTTCATGGGCAAAAGCCTCAGTTGGTCACATTCTTAGGCTAGCGCACTGCAACTGCCTTCTTTAGTCCCACCAAGGTTCTCAAAATTTAAGTCTGGTGATTCGATGGCCATCTAGAATGTTCCAGCCTTTCATGTTCAACCATGCTCTAGTGGACTTGGATGTGTGCTTCGGATCATTGTCCTGTTGGAAGGTCCAACGTCTCCCAAGCCGCAGGTTTGTGACTGACTCCATCACATTTTCCTCCAAGATCTCCTGGTACTGAAGGGAATTCATGGTACCCTGCACACGTTGAAGCTTTCCTGTACCATTAGAAGCAAAACAGCCCCAAAGCATAATTGACCCCCCGCCATGCTTCACAGTAGGCAAGGTGTTCTTTTGTTCATAAGCCTGGTTCTTCCTCCTCCAAACATAGCGCTGGTCCATTGTCCCAAACAGTTCTAATTTAGTTTCATCTGACCACAGTACACTGTCCCAAAACCTTTGTGGCTTGTCCACATGACTTTTGGCATACTGCAGTCGACTTTTCTTGTTCTTTGGAGTCAGCAAGGGGGTGCGCCTGGGAGTTCTGGCATGGAGGTCTTCGTTATGCAGTTCGTTATGAAACTTCAGTGCCCACATCTGACAGGTCTTTTTTCAGTTCCTTAGCAGTCACGCGGGGATTTTTCTCCACATTACGCTTCAGGTAGCGCACAGCAGTCGCGGTCAGGATCTTCTTTCTGCCACGACCAGGTAATGTTTCCACTGTGCCCTTTAACTTGAACTTGCGAATGATACTTCCGATAGTGTCTCTTGGAATATTTAACAACTTCGCAATCTTTTTATATCCATTGCCATTCTTGTGAAGAGCAATAACCTCTTCTCTTGTCTTCTGGGACCATTCTCTTGCCTTCACCATGCTTGTAAACACACCAGTAGATGTCTAGAAGGAGCTGAGTATCACAGTCCTTTTAAATCTGCCTAATTGATGCTTATCATGCTTGATTGCTGCTCGTTGACATCCACAGGTGTTTTCAATACCTGATTGAAAACACTGGAATGAACCTCTGTTCTTAGGAGTGGTAGTCGTAAAGGGGTTGAATAAGTCGAAATCACAAAAAGGCCATTTAATACTTTATGACAAAAACAATTGATGCTATCTTAGTTGCATTTAGTTCTTTAACAAGTCCTTGTAAGATTTCATTATGAACACAATTACAAATGTGCACTGAATTCCATAAAACCCTTCGCAGCATTGGGGGTTGAATAAATTTGATCACAACTGTATATATATATATATATATATATATATATATATATATATATACTGCTCAAAAAAATAAAGGGAACACTTTGAAAACACATCAGATCTCAATGGGAAAAAAGGAACGAAAGGATGCCACATCGTTGGAAATGAAAATTATCACCCTACAGAGGGTTGAATTCAAAGCGAATCAAAGCGAAAAAATGATGCAGCAGGCTCGTCCATTTAACCCAAACTCCATTGCAGCAACTCAAACTGGTACTCAGTACACTTGTACCCCACACGCTTGTATGCAACATGGGCACATGCTCCTATTGAGATGACAGATGGTGTCCTGGAGAATCTCCTCTCAGATCTGGACCAGGGCATCACTGAGCTCCTGAACAGTCTGAAGTGCAACCTGGTGGCGTCGAATGGATCGAAACAATGTCCTAGAGGTGTTCTATTGGATTTAGGTCAGGCGAGCTGGTGGGCCAGTCAATGGTATCAATTCCTTCATTCTCCAGGAACTGCCTGCATACTCTCGCCACATGAGGTGGGCATTGTTGTGCACCAGGAGGAACCCAGGACCCACTGCACCAGCGTAGGTCTGACAACGGGTCCAAGGATTTCATCCCGAAGCCTAATAGCAGTCAGGTTGCCATTGTCTAGCCTGTAGAGGTCTTTGCGTCCTTCCAGGGATATGCCTCCCCAGACCATCACTGACCCACCACCAAACCAGTCATGCTGAATGATGTTGCAGGCGGCATAACATTCTCCACGGTGTCTCCAGAGCCTGTCACGTCTGTCACATGTGCTCAGGTAAAACCTGCTCTCATCTGTGAAAAGCACAAGGTGCCTGTGGCGGATCTGCCAATTTTGGTGTTCTGTGGCAAATGCCAATCTAGCTCTACAGTGCTGGCCAGTGAGCACAGGGCCCACTACAGGACATCAGGCCCTCAGGCCACCCTCATGAGGCCTGTTTCTGATTGTTTGGTCAGACACATTCACCGCAGTACAGTTCTGGCAGTGCTCATCTTGTTCCTCCTTGCACAAAGGAGCAGATACTGGTCCTGCTGAGGGGTTAGGGACCTTCTACAGCCTTGTCCAGCTCTCCTAGAGTAACTGCCTGTCTCCTGGAATCTCCACCCTACTCTTAAGACTGTGCTGGGAGACACAGCAAACCTTGTGGCAATGGCACATGTTGATGTGCCATCCTTCAGTAGTTGGACTACCTGTGGAATCTCTGTAGGGTCCAGGTACCGCACCATGGTACTAGTAGTGACTCTGACCCAAGTCAACTGCAGAACAAGTGAAGAATCAGTGGGAAAAGATGAGGGGGGACAAAATGTCAATGACCTCGTCCTTTTAAACCATTCCTGTTTTGGGCGTGTCTCATTGTTGCTCCTCTACTGCACCTGTTGTTAATTTCATTAACACCAAAGCAGCTGAAACTGATTAACGGCCCTCCCTACTACTTAACTGACCAGATCAATATCCCTGAAGTTGAACTGAGTTGATGCTATACTCTGATTAAAAATGTTCCCTTTATTTTTTTGAACAGTGTGTATTAGTGCATGTAAGCTCTGCAATGTAGCTGTCTCACCTAAGCATTTCAAGTTTACAGTTTTGATCATCACGTCTTTCGCTCAGCAACTGCATTCCAGCATCTCCTGGGTTATTGAAACTCAGATCAAGTTCTTTAAGGTACAAGGGATTGGAGCTCAGGGCTAAAGCCAGAGAAGAACACCCTTCATCTGTGATCAAGCAGCCAGATAACCTGTAGGGAGAAGTACAGTCTTTATATAAATATTATGACTCTTAAAAATATAATAAAGTTCTCAGAAATAAGCATACTGATTTCATTTTCCCCAATAAACACAACACTCCACACCAGTACAGATATCTACCTCAATGTCTCCAGCCTACAGTGTGGATCCTTAAGACCAGCAGAAAGCTTATTCACTCCAGAATCCCGCAGGTTATTGTCACTGAGATCCAGGCATTTCAAATATGATGACTTTGAGGAGATTACAGAGGCGATACCTTCACAACTTGCGCTAGTGAGGTCGCATCGGTCCAGTCTGTGTAAGATTATTAGGAAAGATGAATTAGGCTTAGATCTAAATTCATATACACAATCAGGGCTTATCCAGTCTACAAGGAACAAGAGAACCGGGGTTGTATAGAGTAAGCGTATTGTTGAACCTCTATTAAAGCATGGGCAAAAAATGGCTTACCAGACCTATTTGAAAAATCTGTGAGCATGGTCTCTGATAAGGATGCATGATCAACCTTTGGCATCTACAGATAGTTTTGAACACTACTCTCACTTTTCTATACACTAAAAACATTATATATTACTATATTAAACCATATTAAACTATATTAAAGCCAAATAATAAGCTCAGCTAGGGAACATTTCATTTAACTGTTGCATTTTTACTAATGCAGTGTTGACGAATGAGCAACTCTCAACCAATTTTGCTCATAAAATACTAAAATGTATGCTAGATGGCCTTTTAAATCCAAGCATAATTGCATCACCTGCTTAAGGCATCGATTTTAGCTCAAGTGAGAGAGATTATAAATCGCTGCTTTCAGTTTCATTTTACCTACTAACTTTCCTGGGTTTGGTAATTGGGGCTTTGAAGCATACTTACAAAGACTGGGTAGAGTATCCAACAACAGGCAGCAGTCTTTTCAAACCTTCATCCCTTTGTGTGTATTTCTTCAAGTCAAACAGCTTCTGGGTGTCCTCAGAAGTTCGCAATAGAAACACAACAGCAGACCACTGTGTGGGAGACAGTTCCTCTGCTGCAAGATTTCCCTGCTTCACATAGCTCTGAACTTCTTCTACAAGTGAGTCATCTTTCAGCTCGTTCAGGCAGTAGAACAGATTGATGATTCTCTCATGTGGGATGTTTGCTCTGACTTTCTCTTTGAGGTGCTTGATCGTCTCATTTACATGCCCATCACTTCCTTTGAGTTGTGGCAGGAGCTCTCGGACACGGTCTAGATTGGATTTAAGGGAAAGACCAAGCAGGAAGCGGAGAAAAAGGTCCAGGTGACCATTCTGACTCTGTAAAGCTTGTTCCACTGCTGTCTTGTGTAAATCGAGAAGACTGTGTTGAAAAATCCATTTAAACTTCCTTGAAAAACTCTGCAGGACAGGGTTCCTCTTGTTATTTCGGTGTGTGTAAAACACATAAACTGCAGCCAGGAATTCTTGAATGCTGAGGTGAACAAAGCTGAAGCACTTCTTTTCCTGCATTGCCTCGTCCTGCTGGAATATCTGTGTGCAGACCCCAGAATACACAGAGGCCTCGTTGATGTCGATACCGCATGCCCTTAGGTCCTCTTCGTAGAATATCAGATTCCCTTTTTGCAGTTGCAGAAATGCCAGTCTTCCCAGGTTCAGCACTATGTTATCAGTTTTAGGATACTTCTTCTTCATCTGTCTGGTCTGATGAATAAGGAAGCATGCATACATTCCTGTCAAAGTGGTGGGGATCTCCTTATCTTCACATTGGCGAAGCATTGTTTTAAGCACAGTGGCAAAGATCCAGCAAAAAACTGGTATATGGCACATGATGTGGAGACTTCTTGATGTCTTCATGTGGGATATAATTTTGCTGGCTTCCTCCTCTTCGTTGATAGTCCTCCTGAAGTACTGCTCCTTCTGTTCATCTGTAAAACCCCGGATTTCGGTGACTTGATTGAAACACTCATGAGGAACACGATTGACAGCAGCAGGACGTGACGTGACCCAGACTAGTGCAGAAGGAAGCAACTCTCCCATGAAGAGGTTTGTAATCAATGCATCCAAGGTGGTTCGTTTCTTCACATCACTGACAGGTTCATTCTTAGCAAAATTCAAAGGAAGTCGGCTCTCATCGAGCCCATCGAAAATAAAAAGCACTTTACTGTCTTCAAAGGGAACTGGGCTCTTGTACTTCATAAATGAAAACTGACTATTGAGTAGCTCTACTAGGCTGTAGTTCCCCGGCATTAAATTCAGGTTGCGGAAAGGAAGTGGGAAAATGTAGTCAATGTCACAGTTAGCTTTGTCCTCTGCCCAGTCTAAAATAAACTTCTTCACCGAGACCGTCTTTCCTACACCAGCGATTCCCAGTGTCAGCACTTTCCTGACTGGAGTCCTGTCCTCAGGACATCCTTTGAAAACATCATTGCTTTTGATACCTGGTTTCTCTGCAGTAGCTCTGGAAAGTGCTTCAATCTGCCGAACTTCATGCTCCATGTAGACCCCACCGGTGCCTCCCTTCACAATGTAGAGGTCTGTGTATATCTCACTGAGATATATGGAAAGGTTTCCCAACGAAACCCCTTCATGTATTGTTTCATATTTTACCTTCAGTGTCTCTTTCAACTTCTCCTGCACTGTCTTAGGTTTCATTGCTGAAGGGATACAAATAATGATAAACAAATGATTTTAGATGAATATTGAATTAAACTGACATGCACCACTAATTACAGTCAGCCCCACCCTGCAGTCAATTAGCAGGTAAAAAAAAGTGTAGAAATGTACTTTAATATTTGATACATTTCAAGCACGAATTGTTTTGTTTATATATGCTCTCCATGAGTCATTCTGTTAGTGCAGCACCATTGGCAGATGACCCATTTCAACTATACCAAAGACTACAATAATGTCGTACCAGACTGTCATGGAGTGACCAAGAATGGCAGCAGGTGATCTTCAGTGACGAGTTTCACTTTTGTCTTGGTGGAGATGACCAACAACTCTGTATGTCGAGGCACCATGGTCAGCACCAAGATGCCAAAAGCATTGTAATACCACACCTCCTTTTTTGTGCTACTAATTCCAGGATGTGACAAAGATGAAATATGCATAGGAACATATTTATATTTTAGTATTTTATAAGAATTTCTAGCAGTGCCAAACTCTTGAAAACAATGGATGGTTTCTTTTAATAAATTCACTTCAGTTGAATCTTAGATTTTTAAAAAAGGTACTGTAATTAGATTTATGAGATTTTAAAGGAGATCTGTTATGCTCGTATTATTAGTTTTCATAATTTTATTTTTGGTGTCATTAGAATAGATTTACATGCTTCAATTTTCCTCAGACAATTTTTTCCCATGTTGTATATCTTTATTCACTTTCTGAGCCCAATGTGCTTTGATTGCCTCCCACCTGTGACTATTCTGACAGTTGTCTGAATAGAGTCCGATCCCAAAAGTCCTGTTGGATAAGCCGGTAGACTCATCTTCACAAGTCAGACTGGAGCAGGAGTGGTCAGTTTTAGCTCTTTGTGTGTTGTGTGTGGATGTGCCAAAGTTTGTTGGTAGGCGGGCAAAAAGGAGTGAATAAGGAGTAAGATGATGTTATCTTGTAACAGAGAAAAGGGCTGGGATTCCAATGGGGCATTACAGGCAGCTATAGTAGGGATAATAGTTTGCACTTTGAATTCATTATGTATTTTTGAAAACAAATGCATAAATGATAAAGTGGGCAGCATGATTGAATAATGCATAGCACCTATAGCAAAAAGGTTGCATGTTCTCCCCATGACTGTGTGGGTTTCCTCTGGGTGCTCCAGTTTCCTCCCACACGCCGAAGACATGCAGTCAGGTGAACTAGAAATGCATAATTGCTCCCTACATGTGAATAACTGTAAATGTGGTTGTCTTTCTTGCAGCCTGTGCAGGGTGCTTCCTGCCTTCTGCCCACTGAATGCTGGGATAGGTTAAATGAATCTGAATAAATGAGTCTTAGTGTTGTCATTTGAAATGCAACACGGGTTAACTTGCAGTATAGTAGGGCTGCCCCTGTCGACTGACAACAGTGACCATTTTTTTTCGTACGTTAAACAGACTAAAGCTTACAAAAATGCACAAGAACTTTAAGAATGTAAAAAGACATTTTAATAATTATTAAAGGGGAATAATAAATATATATTTAAGTTCTAGCTGGGCTATGATGCATGCTTGCTCAAAAATTAAATCCATGTGACGACGTGCGCTGGCGGTTCACTGCTAAAGGAAGCTAAGGCTGAGAAACAGTGGGAGGGGACAATGTCTCAGAGAAAGTCTGAAGGAGCTTTTGAAGAAAGAGTCCGAACAAATGAAACCCAATTCTGCTCGTCATTCTGTCAGACATCCAACACTGCTCCAAACGAGGGAGCTGACTTTTGTTTTAGACATAACAGCTGTTTGCGGTGAAGGAGAAACAGAGCAGAACGTTTGTTTTGTTATAATTCCATTAGTTTAGATCCTAAATTACAGATATGTTTATTCGTCTACAGCTGAGATTATCTTTATTTAAAGATAAGTACAGTCACTTAATATGCCTGCTGATAAACGAGAGATAATGATTTCAGCGCGGGTAATATAATAAATGGTTTTAGGTCTACCATTCTTCTTTCCATCTATAATGTAAATATGGAATAATCTGGTTTTATTCAGCAGTTCATTATTTATGAGAGATGAAAGATGAAGGGTACTCCTACTGAAGAAGCTGTTAAAAGTAAAATTAAAGAATATAAGCTATAAGCGCTAATGTTTAGCATAAATACGAGCTGCTGCCCTACGCTGTATCCTGTAATTAAAATCAGGCTCCAATTCAGATTGATCATCATATGCCCCGCCTCTTTTAGTTCAGAAATATGATCCTGTGACTCTGTTGACTTTCTAAATGAGGAGATGTCAGATCTGAACCGTATGCAGATTGATTTACTGATTACTAGATAATGTACATGGAGAAAAAAACATGAATAGTCAAATCGTCGACCAGGACGGGCGAACCCGATTCGACTGACAAAATTCTGAGTCGGGTACAGCCCTACAGTATAGTTATTAAAGTTTGAAACTTACCTTTGAAAATAGCTGTATTTGACTTGATAGTATTCTCAAGTTCCATAGCAAGATTATTCTGGTTCATTTTCTTCAGGATCTCCACTGCAATTTGCAAAGCACCAGAGTCGTTGTAGCGTTCACGCATCTTGTCCACCATAACATGGGAGTTCACATTTTTCAGATGGGCTTTGGATATTGGTTTAAATTCTGCAAGAACAGGTTGCTGAAGATACCAATGGAATCTCTTCAAATCTTCCCTCCCCAGATCTTCTAAAGCTTTGAGCAGAATTTCGGGAACAGACGCCATTCCAGCTGGGAGCACACACAGACAGCAAGTGAAAAATGCACCTCGTTATTGTGTTCTTTTTTTTATGTAGGCAGTTAGAAGTTCAGATACATGCGTTCTGCTCATGAAAAATTTGTCCATAAACACGTATGTTAACCCTACCCTCTAAGGCTACAATTGGAATTCTACTTTCCAGCAGCATGCAGCATGTACAAAACTACACAGTGGAGTGGGGGTTTCAAGTTAGACACACCGGTATTGTTTGAGGTTTTGCATATGAGTCTGTCTCACAACACTGAGATGGCAACTTTCGGTTTCATGAAAGCTGACATTCTGATTATGCCAGTCTGATATTTCTTATCTGCAATCTACAGTGCTATAAAATAAGTCAAGTCTAGTAGTTCTATTTTTAATAATTTAAAAAAAGAGGATTGAAATTGTGTTACTCTCTGACCCCCAAATAGATTACAACTAAAACAAGAACAAGATTATATTGAATATAATAAATAGGAAACATAAATAGACGCAAGACATACGATACAATCAAATAAGCACCGGAAGCTGCTCTGCTGCAGACAGGAAAGCTCTGCAGAGGGTGGTGAAGGCTGCACAGAGGTCTGTCGGAGTCAGCCTCCCCACCACCACGGACATCTACACCTCCAGATGCAGGAAGAGGGCCACCTGCATCATGAAGGACCCCACTCACCCAGCACACTCACTGTTTGTCCCGCTCACCTCAGGCAGGAGGCTGCGGAGCATTAAGTGTAGAACGAACAGACTGAGGAACAGCTTCATTCCGGAAGCTGTAAGACTTTTAAACGCCACTTAGTGGAACCACTGCACAGACACTTTAGCAACACTAGTCACTTTATTACACTCTGCTGCTACCTTCTCTATTCCTGCTTATTTTTATTTTCATTTTTACATATATTTTTATATATTTATGTTTATTTTATTTATTTAAGTACTGCTGTCTGGGTAAAACTGGGTCCTTGGGTACCACAATTTCGTTCCACCCCATGTACCACATGTGATGCGAATGACAATAAAGTCTCCTTGAATCCTTGAATCCTTGAATCCTTGAGATAGACATAATGAGACTGTAAGACACTGAAGACGATAAGAATGATAACGTAACATGTGCACTAGCAGTAAAGCTTATAGGACTTGATGGTAAAATCCAATAATCAGCACTGCTTCTCGACTGTTATCTTGAGTGGGAGAGAGGCTGAAACTTTATTGGCATCATCAGGTGGGCACATTTCCTTCCTTGATGTTTCATTGATTAGGCCCACAACACCTCCAGAGAGCTCAACGGCAACACTTGGCATCCCAGGTGTGCCCCTCTGTTTTTACTCCTCCATACTCATCACCCTCTAGACGGTCATCTCCCAACCCTGTTGGAGTCTCTCCTTTTCATCCACAGCCAGTTACTGCTGTGCTCCACAGTCTCTGGAAGGGATTTCCCTGCTTGTCGGAAAGCCTGTCCTTTTTCCATCCTATTCATGTGTCTAGTTGTAGTCTTGGCCACAAACCCTCTACACCCAACTTCTACCGGGAAAATCTTGGTATGCCAGTTGTGTTGTTCTGCCTGGGCTGCTATTTCAACATACTTCAGCCTTTCCGCTTGTATGCTTCTTCAAAAGCAGCTTCCTACATGGTACCGTCAGCAACAACATGGTACCATCAGTTCCAAGATATATAGAATTTTCTGGGAATTTGACCACAGGAAAAGATCTGGCCTGAGAGTAGTTGTTGCTATCTCTATCAGGAAAACAAGTTCATGGTTAAAGTCAACCTGCATTTCCCAATCATGGGCCTGGTCTAGGAAGGTCTTATTCACTCTTGCCAATGATTTCACCGCACGTTCACCTGCTTTCACGAAAGGAGAGATGCTTGATATTCCAGGCATTGGAGACGGGAGGGCATTAGTTGTGGTTTTCCTTTCCTATAGGATGATGGCCAGTTGCTGTAAAACCTGGTTGTGCCTCCATGCGTAACAACCTTGGGACAGGCTGCTTTTGCACCCAGGTAAGGATGTGCCTTGGTGTCGCAGGTGTTTGGTAGAGAGCACATGTGGGATCTTCTCCTAACCACTGCTGTAGGTTTTTGGGAGTAGGAAGAACGTCATAGATTCAGATCAGATCGTTTAGATCATTCAGCAGAGAGGTGGTGCTGTCCTAGGTCTGTGGTGAGGGCTTGTAGTCTCAGCTGGCCTGTATTCCTCACCACAGGCTCAGTGTTTCTCTGCTGTCACTGATGCGTTGGGGTATCCTCCTGGAGTACTGCCTCTTAGCCTTTCTGATGCCACGGCACAGGTTGGTCCTAGCTGTCCTCAGACTGGCCAGGCCTCCTGCTGTGAAGGCAGTATATCTAGCCTTTATGAGCCTGTGGACCTCTTCTGTCAGCCATGGTTCTGATTAGCCTGAACAGTAATGGTCCTGAGATCAGTTACATCATCAATGCACTTGGTTATGTAGGCAGAGACAGTTTCTGTGTACTCCGGAAGATCTGTGGTGTTGTTGTGGGTAGCAGCCACTTTAAACATATTCCTGTTTGTGGGGCTAAAGCAGTCCTGAACTGCCTCTGAGGACCCATCCGGCCACACTCGTACCTGCTTTAGAACTGGTTTGGTGACTTTACCCAGTGGTCTGTAAGCTGGCATTAGCATAACAGTGATATGATCAGAGATGCCAAGGTGGTGGAGGGGGAGGCTTTGTAAGCTCCTTCCTGGCTTGTGTAGACCTGGTCTAGTGTGTCGTTTCCCCGTATTGGAAAGACAATGTGTTGATACAGTGCGGGAAACAAACTCTTTGGGTCCACATGGTTAAAATCCCCAGCCAAAATGAGAAAATTCGCAGCCCCTCTCTGAGTCCAGAGGTAAATTCTAAAAGTGCAGGAACGTGCGGCTGTATGTGTGTTTCAATATGTGAACACACAGTCAAAAACGTTGCAACTCACGGGACAAAAAACACAAAAAACGGCGCTTTCTCGGGAGAAAGAGAAGCCGCAGCATGGGCATGCGACACCATCTTGTTTCAGATGTCTTAAATACAAGCACATCATGTAAGATGATCCTCTGAAAGTAGTCTATGATGCTGAATCATATTAAATCTCTCTTTACTAGGGATGTCTCAGTCCGATTTCAAAGACTAGTATCCAGGCAGATCAAGCCCTTTTTTAACTGATTGGTATTGGCTTCTTCGAGCATGAACCTAAGACCGATGTTTTATGTCAGTGGTCAGCTGAGTGTTTTGAAAGAGAGGGTAGGACATGGCTAAGATGTCTGTAGTGTGGAAACATTTTAAACTGGAGAACAAAACCAGTGCAACAGACTCTGTGATGTCTGCAATGCAAGCAGGTCATGAGGTGGTAATAACAGAGCTCTCAGTTCACTAAGGCCAGTTTGATACACCTAAATGTTAACACTCATTGGAGTTTGGAGCCACATTACATTGCATATTCTTGGCGTTGTATTTCTACATACTTTCCACAATTTAACAACCCTGTTTAATATTTTACTAAAAATATGAGGATTTTATGTTTGTGAAATGGTATAAAGCTAAGTTTGCTCATCATATACTTACTTAATGATTTTACTCAGCTCTTGGATTCTTTCAATTTTAATCAACATATTCATGAGGCAACTCATATCCAAGGCCATACACTTGATTTGGTATTTTCAACTGGTATTAATATTGACAGATTAATTATTGAAGAGGCTAGTTTTTCAGATCATAGGCCAGTAGTGTTTAATTTTACCTTTATTGGCCATTTTCCTCCTCCTGTCTCAGGGCGCTTATGTAGGCATATTACTTCTTCCACCGCCAGTGACTTTTCCAGGACCTTTTCAAACTCTCTAAGGTTACCCACTGATGACCTGAATCAGTTTAGTGTTGACGATTTAGTCACTACATTCGATCAAAATTGTTCAACTTGTACTTGATTCTGTTGCCCCTTTGAAATTCAAACATTTCAAATTTAAAGTCCATCCTTGGTTAAATCCAGCCACTCAGGGAATTAGACAGGCTTATAGAAGAGCCGAGAGGAAATGGAAAAAACATAGACTACAAGTAAACCTTGATATATTCCAGAGTTGCTTAAGTGACTATCAGTTAACTGTTAAACATTCTAGGGAAGAATACTTATCGAATATAATGGCCAAAAACTGCAATAGACCTAAAGTTTTGTTCAGCACTAGTAATACTTTACTTAAACCTGTACCTGGATTAGGGCTTCCATCACCTGGCCGTTGTAATGAATTTTTAAACTTTTTTATTGGTAAGACTGAGAATTTTAGGTCTCTTATGTCTAACATGGGTTTAGATTGTACTCTTCCTCCATTATGCAAAGGTGTTTTTAGAGAGTTTGAAATTGTTTCTATGGCGGAACGTAGAGATTTAGTGCTGAACATAAAGCTAACAACCACACCACCTGATGTTATGCCCCCACAGCTGATTAAGGCAATGTTTGAGGTTGTAGGACCGTCTATCTGAAACATCATTAATAGTTCTCTAGCTACTGGTAGGGTTCCCGCCGTTTTCAAGCATGCTGTAGTGACTCCTGTGCTTAAAAAGCAGAACCTTGATGCTACAATGGTGAGTAACTATCGTCCAATTTCCAAATTGCCATTCTTAGCTAAATTACTTGAAAAGGTTGTGTACAGATTTGACCATTTTTAAGTTATAATAGTGTTTTTGCGATATTTCAGGCTGGTTTTAAGGCTATGCACAGCACTGAATCTGCCCTGCTTAAGGTGACAAATGACCTTTTACTGTCTGTTGATTCTGGAAATTGTGCCATCCTTAGGTTATTGGATCTAAGCTCTGCTTTTGACACAATTGATCACAACAAACTTATTGGTCATTTAAGAGAGTGGGTGGGGTTACAGGGTGTGGCCCTGAGGTGATTTAGGTCCTGTTTGGAAAAAAGGACTTTTTCTGTAAACATGGGCAGCTCCTTTTCCTCCTCGGCTGATGTGAAGTGTGGTGTTCCACAAGGGTCAATATTAGGGCCCGTTCTTTTCTCATTATACATGCTACCTTTAGGCCAGATTATTAGGAAGCATAAGGTCAACTTTCATTTTTATGCTGATGATATACAGCTGTATCTCCCAATCAGACCCAATGACTGTGGATCTTTTATGTCTCTCAAGAATTGTCTAGAGGATATTAAGGAGTGGATGGCTGTTAATTTCTTACATTTGAATGAAAGCAAATCAGAGATGATTATCTTTGGTACTCCCCATCTCATTAACAATGCTTCTAATAACCTTGGTCATTTGTAATCATGTGTTAAGTTTCCAGTGAGAAATCTTGGTGTTGTTTTTGATTTGATAAACAAATCAACTCTGTGGTTAAAAGTAGTTTCCTCCAGCTCAGAAACATTGCAAAACTGAAGCCCTTTTTTAGTTTTTCCGACCTTGAAAAAGTCATTCATGCATTCATCTCTTCATGATTAGACTACTGTAATTCTTTATACATTGGGATTAACCAGTCTCTGTTGCAACGTTTACAGTTAGTCCAGAATGCTGCATGCAGATTATTGACTAGAACCAAGAAAAGAGAACACATAACACCAGTCCTTGCTTCATTTCACTGGCTACCAGTTCACTATAGGATACAGTTTAAAGTGCTTGTAGTTGTTTTTTAAAGCACTAAATGGTTTGGCGCCAACTTACATTGTAGATTTACTCATGAACACAAATCACACAGCGCTCTTTGAGATCTTCATCACAGAATTTGTTGGTCGTCCCTAGGGCACGTCTGAAACTCAAAGGCGACCGGGCATTCTCGGGGTATGCCCCAAGACTTTGGAATAGTCTACCAGCCAGTATTTGCCATTCTTCCTCTATCTCAGCTTTTAAATCAGGTCTAAAAACTCACCTACTTGCTTTTGAATAGTGAGAAACCATGGTAACGTGAGGTGTTTTTATAGTTAATACATAATAATAATAATAACAATAATAATACATATTATTTATCTGATTTCTTTTATCTGTGTTTTAGATGTATGTATTTATGTGTATTCATTAGCTATTTTTCTGTACAGCACTTTGGTCAACGTAGGTTGTTAAAAGGTGCTTTGTAAATAAAAGTTTACTTACTTACTTACTTACTTACTTGTTTTCCACATTAAAAAACTTTAAGTAGTTTTTTCTTTGTTTTAGCAGTGAACTCTAAAGTATGATCTGCTTAGCTGCAACATCTAAATTAGGCTTGCTTTAGCTTACTTAATCAATGGTGAGGACAGAGCCGGCTAGGCAAATCAACAAGGTTTCAGGTTTGCTCAAAGCTAATATTAATATGTAAAACCCATCTAATAATTGTGTGTTCTTATTGAAAGTTGGAACTGAATGCATTACAGCCCCAGTCTCATTTTCTACACACAGTCTCAGTTATGTAGACCATCTATCTGTTTATGGATTAAAAAAACTGATTTTCAGAAAGCATAGCTTTGCCATGTTGTCTTAGTGCACATAACAGAATGTTTGGTGCATCACAGGGCAAGCACTACTTCTACATGTGGTTGAAACTTACAGTTGTCACTTGATTTCAATTTGAATTCTCTAAATGAATATACCTTGTTCTCTACAATTCGTAATAGGCCATATTTGAGAGTCACACACTGACAATCTGCTGTCCAAGGTGTTTCCTGCCAAGGTGTTTCCTGCCATCATCTAAGAAGTGGCTTAGATGATAAATGAATGATTTCTTAGAGCAATCTTAAAATATGAAAATGTGTGTTGACCATATTTGCAGTCATTTCACCCGCCAAGATATATACTCTATATTTGGAATGTTCAATGAAATTATCCCAGCTATTACTGACAGCAAATGAACCTTTCATGTATCTGTACAAAACGGCACAATCGGAAACAACAATATCAACATTCAGATTCTTTCTGAAAGATAGAGACAGCAACCAGAGACATTATGAGCTGAGCATGTAGCATAAAAACCTTATATAGTTTAACCGATTGTTCATTACGGTCATCATTTCACAAACTTTTTCATGCACTACAGTTCTTTGACTTACCTGTTTATTTTGATGGGATCTGAATCAGCTTAATATTAGCTCTTCCTGACGAGCAGTGTTCTTCCTTGTCTGCAGGTGTACAAGGTTTGCAAGCTTGCAAGATTTAATATGATGCCTCGACTGATGGTACGACTCGGTTTCTAACTAAGGCACCCCTCCCACACTTCCTGTGGTCACTGACGTGTGAGTTTGATGTGTGACTTTCTACAAGTATCAACTTGATGCGCTACTTTGTATATCTTCATGTAGTACATGACTACAGTTAGAATTTGATATAGATACCAACATATCTACCGCTATGACAGTCCTGAGAACTCTCTGGTGGAATTCTGAACAAAATCCTTCTGTGCTCGCAGAAAACATCCTTAGTTTTGAAAATAACACTATATGTCAATCTAAGACTCAGAGCCATCTGTAGAGTAGTCTTTGCTGTGACACTGGGATGATATCTATGCAAAACACATGTAAACGTCCTTGGTTCCTGTCTAGATCGGTTAATTTGTTTAGCGAACCTGTTTGGTGGCCTCGGCTAGATTTGCTGTAGCTAGTGTTAGAGCTACTGGGAATATAAATCTTAATTAATCTAGTAACTCTAAGCTGGAGCCTATCTCAGTGCTCTTTGGGCAAACGGCAGGAAACACCTTGGACAGGCCCCCTCTCTATCACGAGGCAAACACCCACACTTACACCTAGAGGGGCAATTTAGCATCACTAATTGACCCAACTGCATGTCCTTGGAATATGGGAGAAAACCAGTACACCCAGAGTATAGACACAGGGAGAACACAGTAAGACAAAAGCCAAGTGCAGAACAGTAGAGCGTGTCACAAGTTTATTAAGTCTGCCTTGATTGGAAGTGCTCCTGCGTTGCCCTCTGGTGGCCAGCACAGTCCCAGAGCCAGTCCTTACAAAAACTAATACAAACACATTTTTTACTGTAACGTCTGAATTGGCAAATTGGAACAAAATCAGTAGAGTCTCATTTTCAGTTATTAAACATGCCTTTTTCCTGATATGACTACTTACTACTTGGAGGTGTTTCCAGTGTACTTTCCTGGTTGACACATATGACAGTACAGTTAAATGGAGTGTGAGTTTGTTTGTATTTACTACCTTGTTACTCTCAATATTTATACAGATGACATATTATATTATGTCTATAATGAGATTAATAGCTAGAACCTGTTAAGTGTTTCAGTGCAGTTCAGAACTTAACAGTCTGCTACCTACAGTGCCTCCAAGCAGTATTCAAACCCCTGCAGATTTTGCGAATTTATCAAGTTGCAAATAAGTTAGAGCCTTTAAACTTTGAACAAGAGCAGCATTTATTAACAGATGCTTAAATAATACAAACCTAACATATAAGTCGCTCAGGTAAAGTATAATACATTTTAAACATAAACATTAGGGTCAATTATTATTCAACCCCTCGGTTTAATATTTTGTGGAAAACCCCTTTTTTGCAATTACAGCTATTAATCGTTTTTTATATGACCTGATCAGGCCAGCACAGGCCTCTGGAGTAATCTTGGCCCACTCCTCCATGCAGATCTTCTCCAAGTCATCTAGGTTCTTTGGGCACCTCATGTGGACTTTGATCTTGAGCACCTTCCACAAGTTTTCAATTGGGTTAAGGTCAGGAGACTGACTAGGCCACTGCAACACCTTGATTTTTTCCCTCTCAAACCGGGCCTTGGCTTTCTTGGCCGTGTGCTTGGGGTCGTTGTCCTGTTGGAAGATGAAATGACGGCCCATCTTAAGATCCTTGATAGAGGAGCGGAGGTTCTTGGCCAAAATCTCCAGGTAGGCTGTGCTATCCATCTTCCCATGGATGCGGACCAGATGGTCAGGCCCCTTGGGTGAGAAGCAGTCCCACAGCATGATGCTGCCACCACCATGCTTGACTGTAGGGATGGTATTCTTGGGGTCATATGCAGTGCCATCCTGTCTCCAAATGTTACTGGTTTGGTTGGCACCAAAGACCTCAATCTTGGTCTCATCAGACCAGAGAACCTTGAACCAGTCTGCCTCAGAGTCCTCCAAGTGATCATGAGCAAACTGTAGACGAGCCTTGACATGACGTTATGAAAGTAAAGGTACCTTACGGGCTCGCCTGGAACGGAGCCCATTGCGGTGGAGTACGTTACTTATGGTATTGATTGAAACCAATGTCCCCACCGCCATAAGATATTCCTGGAGCTCCCTCCTTGTTATCCTTGGGTCAGCCTTGACCGTTCGGACAAGCCTGGCCTCGGCACGGGAGGAAACTTTGAAAGGCTGTCCAGGTCGTGGATGGTTAACAGTAGTTCCATAGGCCTTCCACTTCCGGATGATGCTCCCAATGGTGGAGACAGGTAGGCCCAACTCCTTGGAAAGAGTTTTGTATCCCTTGCCAGCCTTGTGACCCTCCACAATTTTGTCTCTGATGGCCGTGGAATGCTCCTTAGTCTTTCCCATATTGACCATGCATGAGTGCTGTTCACAAGTTTGGGGAGGGGCTTTTATAGTCAGAAAAGGCGGGAAAAAACAGATAATGAATCCAAGCAGGTGAAGCTCATTGTTCTTTATGCCTAAATTACTTCTAAATACTTGAGGGAACCCAACAGAATTCTGGTGGTTTGAGGGGTTAAATAATAATTGACCCTCTGATTAAACTTTTCACAATTTAAAAAAATAATAAACTAAGAAATTAAATATTTTTTAGCTGCAGTGCATTTTACACATCCAGGCTGATCTACAGTCTAAATGTCACAAGGCTAAGTTATCTCCAAATGTGTAAACCTGCAAAATCTGCAGGGGGTTGAATACTACTTGGAGGCACTGTATATAATAATCCTTGTACTTTGGGGCTTGTACACCATACTGCACCTAGTTAATATCTAGAACCTGTAAAACAAAGAATTACCTGTTCAAAATACAACACATAATACAAACACTGAGCCAAGGCATTGTCTGTAACCATGTTCTCAACTGACTACAACTCACTGTTAGTTGGAAACTGAAACTGAAAGTGAAGGATACACATTTCAGGTCTGTAACCACTAGAGGGAGCACAAGACACTCTGCTCACCAACCACACCGGTAGAAAATGATATATCCTTCTCATATTACCTAGAACTGCTCACATTTGAAAGTATGTACTTCAAAAGTGAGATTTAAAAGCTTTTATTTACAGAATGGTAACCAAAATTCTTTTAATCATTTTAATGTTTAGTCATTTTAAGATTCAAAATTGGGAATGGGAATTTAGAACTTTCCAGGTCCAGATTTCCTACTTTAAGTTTTATATTAGTAGCTAAAGAATCAAGTTTGTAATAAAGCATTGTTGTCTGAGTTGTAGAAAATTATGTGACGCCACTGAAAAATATGTGACACAAATTTTGAGTCTAGATTCTTCAAAGGAATGGAGATGTTTAACTGTGTGTCATCAGCGCAGGTTGACGTCATGTTTCCTGATGGCAACACCCAGAGGGAACATGTACAAAGAGAAAAGCAGAGGCCCTAAAACTGACCCCTGTGGTACTCTATAAGAAATATTAGTTTTTTTTCTTGATGAATGATATCCCAGTGAAACCAGGAACAGTCTGTCTGTTTAACATGATTTAAACCATTCAAAAACTGTGCCAGAGAGGCTGACCCAGTGTCCAAGATGGTGGATTAGAATCTTGTGATTGACAGTATCTAAGGTCCAATAAGACTAGAATGATTCTGTACATTTGTGCTAAGCCTAATGTAATTGAAAACATAAACTAATTCTGTCTTAGTTCTATGGTTAGAATGAAAGCCTGACTGAAACTGCTCATATAACTTGTTGGATATTAGATTAGCATTTAGTTATTTCTTCTTGGGGCTCCTTGCTTTGGCCTGTCAGTGCACAGGACACAGGGTAGGTGCTCAAAGCACTGCTGTGGGCTGTTCTCATCCTCTGACTTAATGATATTCACCAGGATATCAGGCAACATGAGTAGATATCTCTGCAACATGACACGCTGTTCCTTGACACGCCACCACAACTGTTACTTCTTCCCATTCTGTTGATAACCATAGTTTATTTTGTAGTATTGTAAACTACACATCTTACACACTAATTGCATCATCTTGCATATTTGTTTCTTTAAACAAACAATTTATATTATATAATATATATATATATATATATACACAAGTTACATACTTTTAACTTGAAATATATGTAAATCATGAATGAATGTACACCCACAGACTGGACCAGTAAAAAAAAGAAATGGAAAAGGAGTAGTTGCAGAGGAACGGATATCGGCATGTTGTTTTTAGTGTTGTATTTTTCCCTGTAGGTCAGAACTAATAAATTGATGGTAGAATATAACTGTAATGCTAATCGGGCATGTAAATAATAGGTGTGTGTTTTGGGCGAGGTGTTTGTGTCTGTGAGGGAGATACCTAGTTTCATTAGAACTTTGTTGGTGTTGTGTCTGCGTATTGCTGTCTGTCATGTTTTACATATTTCCTGCTATGTCTAACAGATCAGTAGATTGGATCAGGTCACCTGCCTTTCTGTCTAATACAGAACATATAGTGTAGACTATAGTGTCAGTTTACCGGTTTACAAAGCTCTGAAGTTTCAGGTGGTCATCAAATACAATCGTGGATCTCCCCATGGATGGATGCAACTCTAGCATTTGCCTATATTGTGCTTGTCCAGTGTCAACATGAGGATAGGTTCTTCTTTTGAGTCTTAGCGAGGGTTCTTCCTCTTGCTCCAAGAGAAGTTTTCTTGATACTATCATCCGATAATGCATAGGTTCCTCTGAGAGGTTCCTCTGAGTGTTGTTCCAATGGTTATTTCTCATGCCCTAATGGAGTTTTCCTTGCCACTATCAACCTATACCATGCATGCCTCTGTTGGTTCCTCTGAGAGGTTCTTTGGAGGGTCTTTCCTCCTGCTCTATGGAAGTTTTCCTTGCCATTATTGTCCTGTACTGTGTATGCCTCCAGTGGTTCCTGTGAGAGGTTCTTCCGAGGGTTCTTCGTCCGAGGGTGTCTTTCTGTTCTTCAGGTCCCAGCAGGCTGTCCTCAGCCATGAGGTCAGACATTTCCCATAGGGACAGCTTTATGTTTGCAGTTGTTTTTAATGCCAGCCATTAATGAGTATTCTGCCACACAAGCGAGCATTCTAATGTCTGCAGTGTCTTCACTCGACAGCAGACAGTTACATTAACACACATTTTTGAGATGCCCACCAACAGTTGGAAATTTGACTGGAGCAGAGAATTCCACCTTACTGACTTTATCTTGAAGTCAAACCTCTGATCTCAAGAACACTGATTTCTCAAGGTTGTTTTCCACTTTCTTTGATGTCCCCAGTCTCACTCCTCTCTCTTCTTCTACTTTCTGGTGGGTCATTTGTATAGAAGGTGGTGACGAGATCTCGTGGGACCTGTGAAACCCATACTAAATAAAATCTGAATGTTAAAATTGTAGATTGTTACTTTTTTTTGAAAAATCTTATGGAGTTTATTTCAGTTTTGGGGTTGCCGCAGATATTTACTCTGGTGTTTGGGAGTAATTCTGTGGTTGTAATGAATTTAGGATGGTGCTAAAAATATTTTCGAAGTTACTGTTGACTTTCAAGTGTAGCTGGACTGAAGATGGGTTTGGGGGCTGTCGTGGGCTGGAGGTCAGGGACCCAGCTTTTTGACCAGAGGGTTGCCGGTTCGATTCCCAGACCCAGCAGGACACGACTAAAGTGCCCTCTTCCAAGGCACTGAGACCCAACAATTAAGGCTACAATATATTTAACTGGGAATCAAGAAATAAACGTATGCCTTTCAGAGAGCTAAAAACTAAACACCCCTTCTAAACAAACAGTAATATTTTTCTGACAGAGTGAATGACAGAATATAGGAGTAGTGCTAGTCGTGTGTGTACAGGATAAGTGTGTGTTTGGAATTTCTTTAGAACTTTGTCTGTGTTGTGTCTGCATATTGCTGTCCGTCATGGTTTACATATGTAAAAGCTGCTGCTATGTGTAACAGATCAGTAGATAAGATCAAGCCACTGGCTCTCTGTCTAATACAGAACAGACAAAGCTCTGAAGTTTCAGGAGGTCATCAGACAGTTGTCATTTCATTTACATATGTAAAAGGTGACAGACAGCAATACACAGACAGGTTCATAGTTGTTCATAGAAGGGAGAAGACTAATATTTAAAAATATATAGAAACAAGAATTTCATTTGATCCAAGAATAATGTGTCTCTCTTATGCGGGGTCTCTTTATAACCCCCCACTCTACTCCACTTTATCAGCGTCTTTGTTGTCATGTTCTCGACTATAAGAAGAATGAATAGTCAACTCAAGGTAATCAAATGGTCTACAAGTGACGAACGACTCTTTAAAAGTGTGGTCCTGAAAGCCATGCTCCAGTTTTACAGTTTTGGCTGCAGCTGGATTGTGGGTTCCTTCACAGACCACAGTAGGGTGTTAGAGGGGTTCTGTCTGTTCTTCAGGTTCCAGCAGGGCATCTTCATCTTCCTCATCCACTGTGACCTCAACCACGAGGTCAGCCATTTCCAATAGGGGCAGCTTTATGTTTGGAGTTGTTTTTAATGTCAGGACAAACTGAGCACATATTCTGCGACACATGCCAGCATTGTAATGTCAGTGTAGCTGGACTGGATAGGGCTTTGGGGGCAGTGTTGGGTTGGAGGTTAGGGAACCAACCTTTTGACAGGAGGGTTGCTGGATTGTTTCCCTAACCTACACGATACAACTGAAGCGCACTCTAGCAATGCACCTAGCCCCCAAATCCTCCCCCAGGCACCATGGATTGGGCTGCCCACCACTCCGGGTAAGTGTGCTCACTGTGCTCTAATGTGTGTGTATGTGTCTTTTTAAGGATGGGTTAAATGCGGTAAACAAATTCCTCTGTATGCAAACCCAATTAGCAAACAGTTCTAATTGTAATTTTTTAAAGTTTTTTATTTAATTTATTACCTACCTTACAAACCAACACTGCAGCCAACAGAACCTGAAGGTGCCTACCAATGTGGTTAGCCGAGCATCTGTTAGGCAAATTGATTTAATGAAAGATTTATGGCCATTACTTCCATATCACTCATGGACATCAAATATATCATCCATGTATTACAAGGCAAAGGCCCTCGGAAAACTGAACATAGCCTTTTGTTTCTACAGCGACCTATAGCAGCAGGAAACGAACACATACATTCAAAACCACATCATTTGTTTATGGAAAGAAAAAATGACATGAAAAAAATAAACACTCCACCATTTCTTACCTGCTTGGTCTACAAACAAGAGCATCTCCACAGAGGACTACTAAAATGAACAGAATTACAATTGGTTCTTTGGCGTGTGAGTATTGTGGTTTTTCCTTTAGTCCTTTTTATAGTTTATAGTTTTAGAATCTTGTAATTAGAATATGTTATCTGCACTTACCGGTATACTCTTTTAAGCCATGTCTATTAGAGGGTTTAATGTCATGTGTGGAAATATGATTAGTCCAATGTCTGGCTTTTGTTCACTATATAACTATAACTACTCAGTATGTGTTTGGTCTTGTGTATCATTTTGCACATAACCAAATTAGAGCTCAGTTGGAGGAGTCAAAGCTTGGTGCTAAATTAGTGGATGCAATGTGCTTCTAAAAGAAGTTAATGATTGTAATTGTAATTTTCAGTACTTTGTGCAGCTTTAAAAGCATTTTGTCAGTGCTCAGGCTGCAGTCCTGGAGGGTCCTGTCACTGTAAAATAGGGCAGTCCACTTGTAGTAGTGGATTGTAGTTATTCTAGAAAAGGCTAAACTTGTGATTTTAGCATTCGGGAACATTGCTACTATTGCTGTCCATGGTTTTGCTGTTGTCTGAAAGGACACGGGAAGTTTATTCTGTGGACACTTCTAATGGATTGTGCCATTAGGTCCACCCAGACTGCAGTCATAAGTTTTCCCACGTGTGACTCATGACATTCGAGTGATGCTACATCACAGCTATGAGGCAGCCTGGACCAGCCAGTTGAGTGATACTGTGTCACAGCTAAAAGGCCTCCTGCACTGGGCGCCCTTTCAAAGCTACGTCACAGCTATGTGATTGTTTGGAGTGGCTGTTGGAATTATGCAATACAGCTGTGTGGTTGTCTGGACTGGTATGGCTGGCCGCCTGTGTGACACCCTGAGAGAGTCCAGTGGCAACTCTTTTCACCACTTTGGCCGGTGCTCGCCATTGTGGATAGTGATATTAGGCTCATGTTAAGCTGCTTGGACATGGAAATCCATTTCATGAAGCACCTGATGCACAGTTCTTGTGCTGATGTTGCGTCCAGAGGCAGTCTGGAATTGTAGTAAGTGATGCAACAGGTTTTCCTTCATTTGCATGGTCTACTGCTTTGTGACTGAGCTGTTTTTGCTGTTTTCCTGTTAGCAATAAGTGTGGCTGCACCAACTTGCTTCTCTGCATATGTTTGGATTGTATTAATTAGCTTGACCCAGTATTCCCTTGTAAAACTACTCACAGTGACTGTTCTGATTAAGGTGGTAGTAACTTCAAGCTCCTGCAGATGGCGCTGCACGAGGATGATGGGGCTATAAATACCTGTGGGGTGTGAGTGACGAGATCCATAGATAGGGAAAATGGCTCCAAAGCAGATGTTAATTTTTGGCTAAAAGGAGTGACTGAGCATTTGGGCGTAACAAAAACCATAGTGTGAAGGAAGTAGCTGAATCTGCAGGTGTATGGAAGCTTACGGTCATATGGGTCTACCAGAAATGTCTAAAATCCCAGTCTACAGGGAATTCTCCTCAGAATTGTGTCATGGAAGGCATCCACCAAATCTGGTCCAAATCTTCAATTCTTTGATGCAAGAATATCTGAACATTGACATGGCCTAGACCCGGAAACTTGTAAAAAAAATTGCGCTGTGTTATTCAGTAGACAGTGGAAGCTTTTCTCAATGTATAGTGACTCTGTATCTTTCTACCAGGGGTCACTGTGGTTCTAATATCTCGAGTCACACTAACTGATGCTGGTAAGTAAAACACTATGATATTAAAGGGGTTTGGGTTAAGTGGTATACATTTCATGAAGGAAGACTTGTTTGACTGAGAAAGTAGATTGTAGTTGTACAAACTGAAGGGAGTCTGGGTGTATGGGTCAATTACCTGTATCTATTGTAGAAAGAATATTAGACTGAAGAGAATCTGGTGCTTTTCATACTGAGTATGATTTTGACATGTCACTGTCTTATTATGGACCATATGGTCTAAATATAATCTAAAGAGTGATGCTCTTTAACTGGCTTTACATAATAGTGAACCACATTAACAGTAAGCATAAAGAAAGAGAGCCAATTTTCCACTGTAGAGCAATTTACAATTTCTCTAACTCAGCAAAAACACTGTCTGGAAACTGTTTGTTAGATCGGATGTTGCTGGGAAACACAGTTGACCCTTGCAGCAACACAGTTGACCCTTGCAGCGACTACACCGCTCTGGACAATCCTTGGAGGGGCACCAATACCACCATCCAACTGGACATCTGCGACCGTCCATTCAACTGGACTGGCTGGTACCGGATGCTGTATTTTGGGTCCAACATCCGTATGCCAGAGAGCTGTGTTTCTGAATACAGATGTGGTACGGCTATCACTATGTGGATGAATGGGCTCCACCCTCAGACTGCAGATGGAATAGTCTCTCGTGGAATATGTGGAAGGCAAGGAGTTACCTGCTGTGCTGTATCTTACACAATCCGAGTCAAAGCGTGCCCAGGAAACTATTACGTCTATGAGTTTGTCAGCCCTATTTGCACTGCTGCTTACTGTGCAGGTATGTGTAGATGTGTGGTTTTAGGAGTGTTGCTAATAGCGTTAGCATTGCCGATTGCTCACATTATGTTTGCTTTCATTATGTTGTTTTTTCCTAGATGTGAATACCATCACTGTGAACGTCGACCCGACGACTGCAACGGTTACGACACTGTTTAGTAGGTTTCCTAAAGATCTATCAACATCCTAGCTGCCGAATTTGTTCTTAGTGAAATCCAGATGGCTGGCTTTCTGTTTTTCCCAGTATTGTATCAATGTGGCCAGCATAATCAGCACTTCTGCAAGCACTTTACCTTGGACGGCCACTTATATTACCCCAAAAGGAGGACATCATAAAAGAGGTTTGGGCATGATACTAGAACAGAAATAAAATCATAAACTAACCTATATAACACACGATTGCTTTATTCACCTAATTGCGAGGAATGGATGACATTCGTGAGTCAGACGGGAGCTTGCTAATTGACTAACATGTCACATAACCTTCATAAATCAATAAAATGCAAGGCATGTCTTTTGACACAGATGTGAGCCAATGGCACACACAGTATTGTAGGCGAGTGAACATGTTAAATAGTTCATCCTAAAAAAGAGTACTAATAGATGTCTGTCCAGGTATTGCGCTGGAGGGAGGACTGGGAGTTGGAAAACAGACTGTCCGGCCTCAAATTGGACTTGTGGCCACCCTAGCTTTAGCTCCTGTGGGCTCGTTCCAGGCCAATTTGTTATAAACCCCCTAGCCTCCAGATAGATAGCAGACTTGCAGTTATGGAAGAGAATGTTGTGATGATTTTGATAAGCCACCTGTAGCGTTTGGTGAAGGTGGCATGTCCGGTAACGCACCATAACTCTTTAGTCTCTTAATGTTCTCCATATTGGCAGCAAAGTTTCAAAATAGCAGCAGTTACAGTTGTCTAGGGCAGCTCTAGCAGAACACACATTACACAAACTGATTTGTGGTGAAGGTGATTTTCTATGACAGTGCCATTTTAAAGCCACTGAGTTCTTCAGTATGACCTGTTCTACTGCTGGGGTTTGTCTATTGAGTCTGCATGGCTCTAGGCTGGATTTCATTGACCTGTTAGGAATGGGTGTGGCTAAAACACCTCATTCAGAGAAATATTATTTGTCTCCGCAGCTGGTGGTGTTGCCTCTGACCCCTGCAACGACTACAGCGTTCTTGACGAAGAATGGAGAGTAATGTACGGTTTGCTCTACTCAATATACCGTGGTCACGATGACACAGTTGCTAAGTGGAGCGGCTGGTACCGGCTTTATCTTCAGGGGAATAGTGCTCAGATTCCTGAACCTGACTGGTGTGCAAGTTACTTGACCTGCGGTGGGTACACTCCACTTTTGCTTGGTGGAGCTCATCCACTACCTGAGGACGGCATCATCACCCGGGATGTTTATGGATCCTATGGTTACGTGATTGACAGCAAACTGTGCAACTCACAAAGATCATACCCAATCCAAGTCAAAGCCTGCCCAGGAGATTTCTACGTCTACAAACTCGTCCAGCCAACTGTGGGGTTTCCGAGGCCTACGTACTGCGCAGGTAACATCAGCTAATCATGTAGCTGTATTTCCAGTTAGTATCTAAAGGCTAATTCACACTAGACTGAAGAAAATCTAGTACATTTCACAAGAGTAAAAGCTAAAGAGATATCCAGAGTGGTGTGATGTGGATGTGAAATGTGCGTTGTTGAGAAAGCTAGTGTTTCTTTATGGCGGTGGTGATGAGAACCAGAGTTCACCATGTCTACAACATAAACATTTTATTTCCTATCCAAAACAACTAGTTAACCTACTCCTACTTTAATGTGTATTTAACTTTACAAACTTTAAAAATATTCACAAAATATCACAAAGTCTGTCTTCTATCACTATTGTAAAAAATTCTGACCAGGTTTCTCTAGAATAGAACTACTAACATAAATACTGTAAGCTTACAAAAGAAAAAAATTAGTCTCCTAGCATGTTTACAGTAGTAGTAACTTTAGGTTTCTCAGGATGATGGTACTACAAATACCTGCGGGGTGTGAGTGACAGGATCCTTAGATTGGGAAGAGGTGCTACAGTGCAGGGAATGTCTCGTTTCATGTGTGGAAAATGGCTCCAAAGCAGATGTTAATAATTGGCTAAAAGGAGGGACTGAGCATTTGGGCGTGGCCAAAGAACATAGTGTGAAGGAAGTACCTGAATCTGCAGGTGTATGGAAGCGTACGGTCATACGGGTCTACCAGCAGTGGCTTAAAATTTGGTCTACACCAAACTGTCCTGGGAATTGTGTCATGTAAGGAGTGTCTGAAACCAATTTCCCAGGTCTAAATGTAGAAACATGTCCAAAAACATTGATGTGGCCTACATCCAGAAACAGCTGTTGTCCAGTGCTTGTGTGGAAATCCATTACATGCTCTTGTCTGGTGCCCATTTGCCCAGTTAGTCTTACCTAAGTTTTTGATGCTGTGATATTTGTACTCAGGTTGCTTTAAATGAAAGTGTTTTTACTTGTGTCAGTATTTTATGCAAGTATCAATACTTCTACTTGAGTACTGACTTGGTAATGGGTACTCTACCCACCTCTGGGCACTAAGATAGGCATAACACTGACTGACTAGAGGATGGTGAAGCCACAATCAGTGACAGATATGAATTTTCCAGGGTTAGCGAAAAAGCAAGAGAAAGAATACTGTAAGACGGATACATTCAGTGGACTTTTGGCTAGCATTCTTAAAAGATGTAGAATATCATCCCTGTCCATTTAAAAACATGTATCTACATTTTTTGTTGATTGTTACTTTTGTGTGTCTTTTGAACACAGCAGCTGCTGTTTACACTGGGTGAACATTTCATGATGTATGGACCAACAGCAATGGCCCAAAACTACTTGAAAAGTCTGGTTCCATTGACTTACATTGAAGTTAAATGAGGTTTTTGGCCCTTCCTATAAAATAACCATATTGGAGATACTTGTTTTGCCTGGCATAGTAATGATATGGACCATTTAGACATAGCGTAACTACCACCATGTCTCTGATTACCATAATGGATCCCATATATGAACATCAAGTGATGTTGAAACCTGAATGCACACTGTAGCCATGGTCTCTAAGAGGTGTAGTGCATTAGTCACAATGCTAATAATGCATGCTACACTACTATATATCTTCTCCTCTGTCCATCACAGTTGCTTTGGACACTCCGAGAATTGATCCCTGCAATAGTTACACTTCTCTGGATCAACCTTGGAGAGGAACTAATGCAACTGGAGGGGCCAACTGTGATCTGTCCTTCAACGGGACTGGCTGGTACCGGCTGATGTATAAAGGGATGAACATCCGTATGCCAGAGACCTGTGTTGCTTCATCCAAATGCGGTACCTCAACCTCTCTGTGGCTGAACGGATCTCACCCTCAGATAGAGGATGGAATAGTCGTCCTCCGAGTCTGTGGGAGATCAGAAACTGACTGCTGTTACTACAGATCCACCCCAGTTCGAGTCAAAGCTTGTCCAGGAAACTATTACGTGTATCAGTTATTTAGTACAACTTTCTGTGATGCAGCTTACTGTGCAGGTGCTCTGACTGATTCAGATTTATTTACTGTTTGACTATGAACACTACTGATTTCACCAGGCTTACATCTTTGTTTAATACTCCTCAGATGTGACCACTATAACACCGATCTCTACAACAACAGTAGCCAGTAGTACTCAGTCAACCACAAGCACAAACCTGTACATGACAAGTAAGAGGCCATGGCATCCACAATTAATAACCCAATTACTGCCATTTTTGTTTTCTATAAAGTTTCAAATCCATCATTTCATCATTATACAATGTTTGTAATTTGGAGTATTAGCTTCATACTAAACTTATTTGGTATGTTAATTTATCAGACTTGCATATTTATTTCATGCACCCTTTTAGATGCGACCACCATAACGCCTACAACAACAGTAGCCAGTAGTACTCAGTCAACCAATAGCACAGAACTGTACATGACAAGTAAGTTACCAGGGCATCCTCAATTAATACACCAATTACTGCCATTTTCATTATTCATCATTTCATTAATCATACCGGCAGTCTCTACATCAACAGTAGCGAGTAGTACTGAAGTGAACACAAGCACAGAACTGTACATGACAAGTTACCAGGGTATCCTCAGTTAATACCCCAATTACTGCCATTTTTTATTTCAATACAGGTTTAAAACCACTGTTTATTAATTATTCAGTATTAGGCGTTTGTGTTATTAGCGTCATACTGAACTTATTTGTTGTGTTAGTAGCATTTATCAGACTTGCATATTTATTTTATGCGCCCTTTTAGATACAACCACCATAACACCTACAACAACAGTAACCAGCAGTACTGAACTGCCCACTAGCACAGAACTGTACATGTCAAGTAAGTTACCATGGCATCCACAGTTAATACACCAATTACTGCTACTTTTTAATACAGGTTTAAAACCACTGTTTAATTAATTATTTTGTATTAGGTTTTTGTGTTATTAGCTTTATACTGAACTTATTTGGTGTGTTAGTAGCGTTTATCAGGTTTACATGTTTGTTTCATGCTCCCTTTCAGATGCGACTACCACTACATCCATCAGCACAACAGCACTGGCCATTAGCACTGAACTGAATGCAACAAGTAGGTCTACCAAAATATGCGCAACATTCATATCTTTGAATAATTTATCAAATACACTCATGGTCAAAAACGTAATTGTACTAATTGTACGTAAAGCATCAGCCAACAGGAATAAAACTTTGTGTGTATGTTTGACATCATGAGACATGCAAAAGACATTTAGCAAGCTGTGATGTCCTCCATGAGTTATTCTGCTGGTGCAGCACTATTGGCAGACATCTGCACCACGCAGGACAACATGCCCTTAATACCACATCACCGTCAACAAAGACTGCAGTGGTGTCGTACCAGACTGTCATGGGGTCACTCGGAATGGCAACAGGTCATCTTCAGTGGCGAGTCCCGCTTTAGTCTTGGTGGAGACGACAAACTTATCCCTGTGTGGAGGCACCGTGGTCAGCACCAAGATCAACTTTTTGTTGTCACACATGTTTAAAAGGGCTGGTGTCGCTCCACCTCCACCCCTACCGCACCATCTGCAGGAACTGTGTGAGGATGTTCAAGCTGCATGGGATGGACTATCACAGGACACCATTAGGAACCTCTACAGCTCCATACCGACACGTCTGGCATGTTGGGTTAGCACACATGGCAGCCCGACGCAATACTGAGAGACAGACTTCTGTATGTGTAGCTCAATAAATATTAATCATATCAGGCTAAATGTATCATCAGTTATTGATCCCGATAACCTTTATCTTCCTTCCCAACAGCACTGCAATTAAAATTGTAGGTAATATAGCAGGTAAACATATGAAATGTTGATTTCATCATCACCACCAAGCCAGTCATCATCACATGATCCCACTTTGTTTTTTAAGATTTAGGTGGTATTGATACCTCATTTGTTGCCATTTATGCTTTTTTTTAAATAGGTTCCAAGTGTTTTCTTCAAAACCACCATTTCCTAATGTTTCAATTGTTGTTTTGTCACGACTCTTTCAACATTGCCCTGTCTTGGTTTAGGTGTTAATAAGATGGCTCCTACATTCTCTTAAACCATGCGAATCACACAACATACACTTTATATTTGTCCTGTTGTAAAATTACATTACCCCTGCTCCCCATGTATAACTTATCTTTAAATTTTACTTTAACGAAGTGCTAAAGTAAGGAAATTACTTTATTGTCATAATTTATTATGACGTGTTT
The DNA here is from genome assembly GCA_024036415.1 of Prochilodus magdalenae. Classification (NCBI taxonomy): domain Eukaryota; kingdom Metazoa; phylum Chordata; class Actinopteri; order Characiformes; family Prochilodontidae; genus Prochilodus; species Prochilodus magdalenae. The sequence continues at coordinate 104,858 of JAMWET010004414.1, forward strand.
CTGTAGTCATGCAAGTATAACCATTATTCATAATAATCACTGTATATAATTTATTTGATATATAGATTATCACTCTATAATCAGATTTGCTCATTCCCAAAGGCATCATTGGCTGTAAAAAGCTGATCTTAAAGTGTGTTCTCTCTTTGACTCATCTCTTCCAGATCCAAATATCACAGGGTCTCCAGAATGCAAGGTTTGTGGTGATTCAGTTACATGTTATGCTTGATGAATATAATTTCTGATCTCCATCTATCTTCATCTACCATATTTTCATAACAGTTACATCTAATGAAATAATGATTTTAATGACTTCTTGTTTTAGGTTTTCACAAAGGAATGTGCTGACATCCTCTTTAGCTGGTTTGAGAATATCACCACTCAAGTGCTCTCACCACAGGTAAGTACTGTACCAAAGTAGAACAATAACCTAGTATTAAAAGTAAAGTCCTGTATCGTTTGTATGCATTATGTTAATGTCTGTAATTCTCTCTCTGGTTCTTGATCAGGTCGTAACAGAGCTTTTAAATATGGTGGTTAACACCCAGGAGCAGATTCTGAATGTTGAAGCATTAAACACAGACACTCTTGTATCTTATGGGAACACGGTGCTGAATAGAACTGAGAAGCTGATGTCTATGCTGGTGAAGCCAACAGAAACCTACTACTCAGTTAACATCTCTCTAAATGGTTTAGGTAAATGGCTCCATAAGTGAATCGGCCATTGTAGCCTCTGCACTTACTATTCTCACCCGTTTGTTTAAGCATGACCATAATTTTACCAACAGCAACTTTTACTGACATTAAAGACTGACTATGCAGATTTTACATGTGGTTTATGACGTATGGTTTATTTTCCTCAGATGTTCAAGTCGTTGCAGTTGGACCGAATGCCTCCTTGACAGAACCCCTTCAACTCAGAGTCAACAGTGCACAAATGGAAATCGACCTTTCCCAGATTTCCATGAATAACAATGGTATAGTAGCACTCTTTGGAACTCTTAGGAACTGAATTTATTTTACAGTGGTGTGAAAAAGTGTTTGCCCCTTCATGTTTCATGTTTCAGATCATCAAATAGCTTTAAATATTAGTCAAAGACAGCACAACTACACATAAAATGCAGTTTTTATATAAAGCTTTTTATTATTAAGGGAGAAAAAAATCCAAACCTACCAAACCGGACATTCTCCTTCAGAATCTTTTGGTAGACAGCGGAATTTATGGTTCCATTTATCACAGCATGTCTTCCAGCTCCTGAAGCAGCAAAACAGCCCATCACATTACCACCACCATAATTTACTGTAGGTATGATGTTCTTTTTCTGAAATGCTGTGTTACTTTTACGCCAGATGTAATGGGACACACACCTTCCAAAAAGTTTAACCTTTGTCTCGTCAATCCACAGAGTATTTTTCTAAAAGTCTTGAGGATCATCAAGATGTTTTCAGGCAAAATTGAGACCAGCCTTAATTTTCTTTTTGCTCAACAGTGGTTTTCGCTTTGGCACTCTGCCATGCAAGCCATTTTTGCCCAGTCTCTTTCTTATGGTGGAATCATGAACACTGACCTTAACTGAGGCAAGTGAGGCCTGCAGTTCTTTGTTGAGGGGTCTTTTGTGACCTCTTGGATGAGTTGTCGCTGTGTGTAATTGGTGTAATTTTGGTCCACCGGCCTCCTGGGAAGGTTCACCACTGTTCCACGTTTTGGCCATTTGTTGATAATGGCTCTTACTGTGGTTTGCTGGAGTCCCAAAACATTAGAAATGGCTTCATCACCTTTTTCACTAACCGATAGATCTCAATTACTTTCTTTCTCATTTGTTCCTGAATTTCTTTGGATCTGGGCATGATGTCTAGCTTCTGAGTATATCTTGGTCCACTTCGCTTAGTCCGGCAGGTCCTATTTAAGTGATTTCTTGATTGAGAACAGGTGTGGCAGTAATCAGGCCTGGGTGTGGCTAGAGAAATTGGTGTGATAAACCACAGTTATGTTTTAACTGGGGGGCAAACACTTATTCACACAGGGCTTTTGATTTTTTTTTTCTTTCTTAATAATAACAACCTTCATTTAAATACTGCATTTTATGTCTACTTGTGTTGTCTCTGACTAATATTTAAATGGATTATCTGAAACAACTCTTGAAACCTCAGCAATAATCTGTTCCCCTGAGTAATCTCTTCTTCTAACAGTAATACAGCTTTTGTTGCTGTGCATTAGGATCAGCGGCTGTGGCTTTCATGAGTTACACCAACATGGCAGGCATGCTAAAACCCAGTCTCTTCAGAACAGCTCCCAACACTAAGAAAATTATGATGTCTAATGTGGTGTCGGCCACGCTGCCAAAAACTGTCAACACACAGCTCAGCAACCCAGTCAGGTTCACTTTGAAACACCTTACAGTGAGTTTTCTGATGTCTTTGCATTGACTTACATTGATCATATTCAGGGCCTACAAACGCCAGGTTTAGGCTTGTGTGCTGGTTTGCTATATAACATCTGTGTTTAATTTATGCCTGATGCAAAAAGCTTACTGCCCACAGGTGTTGATTGTAAGGATATCAGTGGGGGAAAGTTCAGTTCAGGAGTCAATAAGTGGACACTTTCATATTCCATAAGCATTCTTATTTTTACTCTTACTTTATATATTGGTGTCCACTTCTGAACTGATTGCATCCTATGAAGGAAGATTGCATTGAGTGGGGTCTGAACTTGTTGATACTAAGTCCCAATAACTAGCCCTAGCATGTCCTGTTAACTTTTTGCACCTCTGAAATTCTTGCATTTGGTGCTTGAGAATTTTTAACAGTACACGGTTCTTCCATTTGGTTTACAAAATGCTACTGCCACTTTATAAAGATTAGTGAACTAAAGCTAAAACTTTGACTGGAACCAAAATTCTATGGTGAGATGTTAAGGTCAAACTCACCCTTAAGGTGAGTTTGATGTAAAAAGAAAGGCAGGGGATGTTTAATGAAACAAACAATACATACCAAATCCACTCAAAATGTGGTTCAATAATCACAGAATCAAGCTTTTGACACGGTTACCCCAGTCCACTGATCTAACCCCCCTCCCTCTTCCTGTTCTCTAGGACATTTACTCTGGTAGTGTCATTTACTGTCTGTTCTGGAATAACACTGAATGGGTGACAGATGGATGTGAACATCTCCAGACCAACATCAGCCACACTGTGTGCTCCTGTATTCACCTGTCAACCTTTGCTCTCATCATGCAGATCAACCCACCCACAGGAGACGATGTACGGTCAATCAAAGATAAAACCATAAACCCTGGAGTTGTAGTCAGGAGATTTAGGTTTGGGTCCCAACAATGCTATCACCAATCATGGCTGGGAGTTTGAGAACATAATAGGCCTCACTCTCTCTGGCTTTGTGGTATTGCCAGCTAGTGTTCTCATCCAAGCATGTTGAATTGCTCTGTGATGTTGAACCAGTTTGAAACTTTGTAGTGACTGGCTTTAGATATCTTACTGACATTGCATGGAAGGTTGGAGATCTGCAAAGTGGTATCTCATTTAGATTATTAAGATTATCAATTGGTCGATAAGATGATTCAGATGTGCTGAACCAGAAACTGAGAAACACTAGAGACGGTGTGCTCTCCAGTCTTCTATAAAAATAAAACAGAACACAGAAACAGGCCATTTATGCAAAAAACAAATTCCCAAAGAAAAACATGTATCTCCATCTTTGTTGATTTTTACTTTTATGCATTGTTTGAACAGAGTAGCTGCTGTTTACTCTGTATGAATATTTCATGATGAATAGACCAACAGAAATGGCCCTAAAACTGCTCGGGAAAAAGTCTGGTTCCATTGACTACCATTAAAGTTAAATCAGAATTTCGCCCTCTCCTGTAGGGCTGACATTTTGGAGATACTTGTTTTTCAGCAATGAAATGTTAAACACAGTCTTGGTTACATTTGTACTTCATCTAGGTTCAGGGGAAGCGTATACATGAATCTCATATTATCATTGTTTTTATTTTGGTCAATTAAGTTTTTCCAAGATCCTTAAAAGTGAATGTTTTTGCAGGTGTTAATGTTGTTACAGCTTCATTAAGAGCTTATTAGGCGTGTTTATTTTATCTATCTGGAGCTAAATACTAATGCAAAACAGTTCCTGTCTTGTTCCCAATAGTGATAGTGAAAAAATAGAAAGCTTAATTTTTTGCCTTATTTAAATTTATTTGTTATTGACTTTTAAAGATTGATTGATAAGGATAAAGACTGATAATTGATCCAGATGTTGAGATACTAACTACATAAGTTCTTCTGTTGATTTCCAGAGTGATCCTATTTTGGACCTGCTCAACACGATGGCTGTGGCAGTGGGCCTGGTGTTCCTGAGCTTGGCTCTGTTGACCTTTGCTATTTGTCGTCGAAACCTGAGAGTTAATATCGCTCCTCTGATAAACCTGTGTATCAGTCTGTTTCTGGCTCACCTCCTGTTCCTACTCACACAGGAGTTCCTGCAGTACATACAGGCTGATCAGGTGAGAGTACATTCTTTTAAATCTTATCAATTAGTCTAACTTGTACAAAGTCTTTCGCACACCTGTGAACTAGAATCGTCCATTTCCTAAAGGAAGTGCAGAGTGATTGTGCAGTGTTACAAGTTGCTAGCCTGTTGCTAATGTGTGCTAAAATGAAAATGAGTCCTGAAAATAAATGGGACTCTATGAATGCAACAGATGATGGGGAAACAAAGAAAAACAGATAAGCGTGGGTTAGACGAACATTGAAGCTGTGCTCAGGGGTCTGCATGTGAAGTGGTGTGTGTCGGTCAAGAGTCCCATGGGCTAGTGGAGCCCAGTATGCCTGGGCTGTGGTAATCAGGGCTAGATCAGTACAGTCTATAGTGGTGTAGTCATGTTCTGGTAGTCCGGTGGGCGAGTGGAGCCCAGTGTGTATGGGCTGGGGTGATCAGGTCTAGATCAGTACAGTCTATAGTGGTGTAGTCATGTTCTGGTAGTCCGGTGGGCGAGTGGAGCCCAGTGTGTATGGGCTATGGTAATCAGGGCTAGATCAGTACAGTCTATAGTGGTGTAGTCATGTTCTGGTAGTCCGGTGGGCGAGTGGAGCCCAGTGTGTATGGGCTGGGGTGATCAGGGCTAGATCAGTACAGTCTATAGTGGTGTAGTCATGTTCTGGTAGTCCAGTGGGCGAGTGGAGCCCAGTGTGTATGGGCTGGGGTGATCAGGGCTAGATCAGTACAGTCTATAGTGGTGTAGTCATGTTCTGGTAGTCCAGTGGGCGAGTGGAGCCCAGTGTGTATGGGCTGGGGTGATCAGGTCTAGATCAGTACAGTCTATAGTGGTGTAGTCATGTTCTGGTAGTCCGGTGGGCGAGTGGAGCCCAGTGTGTATGGGCTATGGTAATCAGGGCTAGATCAGTACAGTCTATAGTGGTGTAGTCATGTTCTGGTAGTCCGGTGGGCGAGTGGAGCCCAGTGTGTATGGGCTGGGGTGATCAGGGCTAGATCAGTACAGTCTTTAGTGGTGTAGTCATGTTCTGGTAGTCCTGTGGCCTAGTGGAACCCAGTGTATATGGGCGGGGGGTGGTCAGGGCTAGATCAGTACAGTCTATAGTGGTGTAGTCATGTTCTGGTAGTCGAGTGCGCTAAAGGAGCCCAGTGTGTATGGGCTGGGGTGATCATTACTAGATCAGTACAGTCTATAGTGGTGTAGTCATGTTCTGGTAGTCCGGTGGGCGAGTGGAGCCCAGTGTGTATGGGCTATGGTAATCAGGGCTAGATCAGTACAGTCTATAGTGGTGTAGTCATGTTCTGGTAGTCCGGTGGGCGAGTGGAGCCCAGTGTGTATGGGCTGGGGTGATCAGGGCTAGATCAGTACAGTCTATAGTGGTGTAGTCATGTTCTGGTAGTCCAGTGGGCGAGTGGAGCCCAGTGTGTATGGGCTATTGATCAGGGATAGATCAGTACAGTCTATAGTGGTGTAGTCATGTTCTGGTAGTCCAGTGGGCGAGTGGAGCCCAGTGTGTATGGGCTGGGGTGATCAGGGCTAGATCAGTACAGTCTATAGTGGTGTAGTCATGTTCTGGTAGTCCGGTGGGCGAGTGGAGCCCAGTGTGTATGGGCTATGGTAATCAGGGCTAGATCAGTACAGTCTATAGTGGTGTAGTCATGTTCTGGTAGTCCGGTGGGCGAGTGGAGCCCAGTGTGTATGGGCTGGGGTGATCAGGGCTAGATCAGTACAGTCTATAGTGGTGTAGTCATGTTCTGGTAGTCCAGTGGGCGAGTGGAGCCCAGTGTGTATGGGCTGGGGTGATCAGGGCTAGATCAGTACAGTCTATAGTGGTGTAGTCATGTTCTGGTAGTCCAGTGGGCGAGTGGAGCCCAGTGTGTATGGGCTGGGGTGATCAGGTCTAGATCAGTACAGTCTATAGTGGTGTAGTCATGTTCTGGTAGTCCGGTGGGCGAGTGGAGCCCAGTGTGTATGGGCTATGGTAATCAGGGCTAGATCAGTACAGTCTATAGTGGTGTAGTCATGTTCTGGTAGTCCGGTGGGCGAGTGGAGCCCAGTGTGTATGGGCTGGGGTGATCAGGGCTAGATCAGTACAGTCTATAGTGGTGTAGTCATGTTCTGGTAGTCCAGTGGGCGAGTGGAGCCCAGTGTGTATGGGCTATTGATCAGGGATAGATCAGTACAGTCTATAGTGGTGTAGTCATGTTCTGGTAGTCCAGTGGGCGAGTGGAGCCCAGTGTGTATGGGCTGGGGTGATCAGGGCTAGATCAGTACAGTCTATAGTGGTGTAGTCATGTTCTGGTAGTCCAGTGGGTGAGTGGAGCCCAGTGTGTATGGGCTGGGGTGATCAGGGCTAGATCAGTACAGTCTATAGTGGTGTAGTCATGTTCTGGTAGTCCAGTGGGCGAGTGGAGCCCAGTGTGTATGGGCTGGGGTGATCAGGGCTAGATCAGTACAGTCTACAGTGGTGTAGTCATGTTCTGGTAGTCCAGTGGGCGAGTGGAGCCCAGTGTGTATGGGCTGGGGTGATCAGGGCTAGATCAGTACAGTCTATAGTGATGTAGTCATGTTCTGGTAGTCCAGTGGGCGAGTGGAGCCCAGTGTGTATGGGCTGGGGTGATCAGGGCTAGATCAGTACAGTCTACAGTGGTGTAGTCATGTTCTGGTAGTCCAGTGGGCGAGTGGAGCCCAGTGTGTACGGGCTGGGGTGATCAGGGCTAGATCAGTTCAGTCTATAGTGGTGTAGTCATGTTCTGGTAGTCCAGTGGGCAAGTGGAGCCCAGTGTGTAAGGCTAGGGTGATCAGGGCTAGATCAGTACAGTCTACAGTGGTGTAGTCATGTTCTGGTAGTCCAGTGGGCGAGTAGAGCCCAGTGTGTATGGGCTGGGATGATCAGGGCTAGATCAGTACAGTCTATAGTGGTGTAGTCATGTTCTGGTAGTCCAGTGGGCAAGTGGAGCCCAGTGTGTAGGGCTGTTTTAGCACTTTCAGTGGACACAACCCCAGTGCTAAAAATACTGCTTATTTTTTAATGATTTTTTAAACCTATTTTTATAATTAATGTTTTTATTATTATTATTATTGCATTTGTTACATTTTAGAATGATCCAGTCCCTTATTTCTGTATTGGCTCCACAACATTGTAGATGAGGGTCTCGCTCACTGTGCTCTGAGTTTATATAAAGGTTGTTTGGGTGATTGATTGGTTGGTTGATTGATTGATTTGATTATGTGATATAATGGTGAGGATGTCATTAGATGCTAAAAGCAGTTTTTAGTATTAAGATCTCTCTCTGTCTCTCCCCCTCTCCCTCTCTCTCTCTCTCTGTCTCTCGCTCTCCCTCCCTCGCCCCCCATCTCTCTCTCTCTCTCTCTGTAGGTGGCGTGTGCAGTGCTGGCAGGTGTCCTGCACTTCCTCTTTCTCTCTGCCTTTGTGTGGATGTTCATTGAAGCCGTGCTGCTCTTCATCTCAGTGAAAAACCTCACAAAAATCAGATCAAAGCAGAAGGAGGTGCTCAGCTGGAAATACATGACTGTGATTGGATATATAATTCCTCTGACTGTAGTGGGCGTGTCCGCCGGTCTGTTTCCTGATGGATACGGAAGTAAACAGTGAGTGTGGGGAGTGGGTGTGGCTTTATCAGATATACTGGAGATATTTTAATAATTGCAGTTGGGTAATTTCATATCTAAAGTGTCTGAATTATATATATATATATTGATAAATATGCATGTAATTGTATTAATGTGTTCAATTCATACCACCAGAACCATAGAGAATGTTGTGTTCTGTGTTTGTAGGTGCTGGATTAGAAGAGACAGGAGCTTTGTGTGGAGTTTTCTGGGTCCTGTGTACTTCATTCTTATAGTAAGTTCTGTTATATCTGTCCTACAGTATGTTTTGACTACTAGACTAATATATATATATATATATATACATTAACTAGAACATTAAAAACTGACAGATTTCTTAATAACAGCTTTTAAACTTCAGCAAATCCTCAAAACTCTACGGAAACAAACTGTACTATTTAAGTGAATAGCAATCATCCACCTTATTTTCAAGAGTTCCCGTGCAGTGCTCGCACATGAAATGAGGTGCCCGTGGTTTGTCTTTCTCCCTTTGGTCTTGATAAATTGGCCCTCAGATGGAGCAGAATGCATCTGCTGGATGCTGCAGCCTCTTGATGCATTTTAGGTCTAAGGAATTAAGAAATCTCATTTATTACCGGGGAACAAGGACAAATTGTACTGTAATGTTATTTGACTTTATAATATGGTTCTGGTTACCACATTTTACTGAACCCCAATCAGTCAAACTGCTGCTATTGATCTGACAATGTAATAAAGCGATGGGGATGTCATTGTGATCCAACATTATAAGCACTAGAGCACATTAGCAGCAATGATTCTCTCACTCAATTGTGAGTTACTACACGTATTACATGCTGCATATTTGCTAGCTAGTTCTAAATGCTTAAGGTCAACTATTGCACTCCCATATTGTCTAGCCTCCTGTACTGAAGCCCATTCATATTGTGCTGACCCAGGTCAATACCCAGCGTTGACATTCACAGTTTTGTTAGCACCATGCCTCCCATTACAGCTCACTGGTCTACTTCAGACAGCTCCTGCTTCGTTAATCTTAGCTAGGCTAATGGTGGTATTGGCTATGCAGTTCTTTGGGTAGCCAAGCACACCAAACTTGAAGACCTTGTGAGGTAAATGGAGGCCATATATAGTAGCCATATGTAGTAGAGGGTTATGAAGCTACAGACTACTTGTTCTCCATTAGCTTATGTTAGTTAAATGAAAGTAAAATATAAACATTGCTATTTATATATATATATATATATATAGCAATACAGTATCTAATTCAGAGAGTAATCAATAAGAGGCAGTGTTCAGTATGGCCTAACACTGACTTATTCCGCAATAAATCTTAAATCATTTTAATTTGGTCCCTTTTTATACTTTTACAGTTCAACTTGATTCTCTTCATCATCATGATCATCACTCTCAGAACCACCCTGGCCGGACTGAACGCAGAACATTCCCAACTCAAACAAATGAAGTAACAAACACACAGTCCCACTTCCACACGCCTACAATATTCCCACATTACAACTTTCTTATTCTCTCTCTCTCTCTCTCTCTCTCTCTCTCTCTCTATCTATGTCTCTCTTTCTCTCTCTCTCTCTCTCTCTCTCTCTCTCTCTTTCTCTCTCTCTTGCTTTCCCTAGAACTCTCGTCTTTAAAACTCTGATCCAGATTGTTATACTCGGTTGTCCCTGGATTCTGGGTTTCTTCACACAGGACAGTAAGGTCCTGGAGATTCTCTTCCTGTTCCTGAACTCCCAACAGGGCACCTTCATCTTCCTGGTCCACTGTGTCTTTAACCATGAGGTCAGTCATCTTGGTGTTGCACTGCCTCTACAAGGCTAACGTAGCTCTTTGAACGATTACCTTCATTGCTTCACTGACTTCCTCCACTAAACCTTCACCATCTACTTCCAGGTGAGACAGCAGTACAGGAAATGGCTGACAGCGTGTTGTCCTCACTTTAAACCTTTAACTGTGACTGATAACCAGAACAGAAGGAAAGATGCTCCAGCTTTACACTCTAATTAAAGCAGTATGGTAAATACATAGCAATAGTAACAGTAATTTGATATTTATATTCTGGATATATACCACAATTATGTATTCCAGACAGAAATTTAATTCTCTATAAAGCTGAAAAAGTTTGACACAATAACTATAATTAATGATGACACATTGTTTTTTTTATTGTTTAACACAATTTTACCAGTCAAAGGTTTGGATACAACTCCTTATAGAAGGCTCCCCTTATGTTTATCTTAATACTTTACTGTAGAATAAAAGTGAAAACATCAAACTATAAAAGAGCACTCATAGAATTATACAGTCCACCATAAAAACTTCCAAAATAGACTGTTACCAGAGGAGGTTCCAGCTTTCTTAACCTGCAGTGGAGGCTGATAGAACAAAGTTTATTTGAAGCAGATTCTATTTCCACATGTTATGTTCAATACAACTTTATACAGTATATTTTATTATAGAATGCAAACTAATTTGGTGTGTACAGATCTTTTTATGAATTAAACCTCCGTCTGAGACTTTGATATCATATTGTGTATTTACTTGTTGCTACTTGTTTTAGAAAATTCTAAACAGTTCTCCACAGTTCTAGAACATTCTAGACATTTCTATGACCTTCTGAAGAGTTCTCACAGTTCCAGAAGCTATAGTTAATGTAATCAGAACTAGATGAATCACAGATGTTCTGGACAAAGAGACATCTTCCGAACATCATTGTACTGACCACACAAGCAAAGTTTATGGGGACCAGTAGCATTTTAATATTTGTTCATTTTATATTAAGGAACAAGTCTTTTTATAACTTTTCTGTACTTATCTTTTCTCATGAATTAGACCCCCTTAAACATCTGAGAGCTGAATGTTGAATCTTTTATTGTGTGCTACCTGTCGCATCTAGAACCTCCTGCTCTATTTAAAGGCTGTAATGGTTAGTAAACTACATTCTAACTGCAGCACTGTTTCAGGTGGTGCACCTGAATTTCATTGTTTGTAAATATGCCATGACAATAAAGGAAATTTATTAATTTAGACACATGTAACTGGTTATTATTCTCTTATTGCTGTGGATCCCTGTCTATTGATATGTTATTTCCGATTCTGGTCCTCTTATTACGTAGCATAATCCCATCCCAACCACTGCAATACAACTTGTCCAGTGGAACTGATCAGAGATATGATCAGTATCAGGAAGATAGATATGTTTGTATTGCTCTTTAGACACATAAATCAATGGTGTTTTTACACATGCAAAACAGCACCAACAGCAACCCTTCCTCCCCCCTCCAGCCATCACTCATCAAACACTTGAACTTTATAAGCTGCTCCATCTAGGACAACAATAATCAACTTCATAAAAGCAAACAATAAGCAAACATTCTCCAAACCCTCCACACATACTACTGATTAGCCAAAACATGAGACTAACAAATTGCTAGCTAGCCTTCTACTCACTCAGTGGGTGCCAAGCATCACATTTACACTTTGGTCCTTCAGATGCTTGATAAAGAGAAAAAAGTTTGGCGTGTGGAATTTTGTTAAGCGATTGTGTGTGCACTCATGGTGGAAGATTTGCTTGTCATCCTCTTACACTTACAAAGAACGATAATTGATTGATTGATTGGTTGATTGATTGATTGATTGATTGAATGAATGACTTGAAAATTAAATTAATATGATTTTAAGGTTGTCACAATAATGGATAATTGTACAATACAAGAAAAGGACTCCAGTATGGCTCATTGGTGACCATAGGTAGAATACCAACCTGTACCATAAAGGCTATAAAGGCCTTGAACAACTTTACAGTTCTTTCAAAAGACTATAATATAACAAATTTAATATTGGCCATACTGGATATAAGACAAATATATGTTTGTCAGGCTATACTGTGTATAAAATGGGTGTAACTTGTTGCTTCTTTTATTGTAGTCCACTAGATGGAGCTAGATGTTAGTTTAACATGTATTATAACCTGAGTATAAGCTAGTGCTGGGGTTTCTACCATAATAACTAAAAGGAGCATGTTGGCTTTGGCACATCAGTGTGTTTATCTAGATATGACTGGTTAAGTAAAGATACAGGAGGTACCAGGAAGTAGAACAAGTGGACTACAGCAGTCTGTGGGTTCTTTACTTCAGCATACACTGTTTCTGCACCAGGATCTGAAATGTGGTGGGGGTATATAAATCCATATATGTATATATATGTATTATTTTATGTATGTATTACCCTGTTCTTCAATGGTCAGGACCCCCACAGGACCACCACAGAGCAGGTATTATGTGGGTACATATATATAATTCCTTTGGAAATATTAGGAGTAAATGTCATTGGTTTGCAATTGGTAATTACACTTTTGGAATCTGGATTTTTTTTGGAATTAATAGGGGCAAATGAAATTTATTTGGAATTGGCACTGCATTTATGGAATCTGTTCTTTTATCATGGGATTATTAGTGGAAAAGTGGCATTAGTGTGGTACCCCTATCCCCAGCTACTACTTTTGACCTAAAATGATAGGTGGTTTTAAAGCTGTTGTGATCTGGTTGAGGAAACGTTAAGTCACAGGAACTAAAACGTTCCTCCAACCTATGAAGTGTACAATGTATTAAAGCTTGGTGATTCTAGGCCTAAAGGTTGAGGAGCTACAAGCCTTAGAGCTTCTGAGAATTTTAAACTTTCAGGATTAATAATAGGAAATCTTAGTAGGCAAATATACTTTATTATTGAAAACTTAAATATTCATTTTCTGGAAAAAGTTTGCATGTTTGGTACTGAAAATGTTTGATGTTGTGGGGGCAAAATATGTTTCTTGGAAATTGAACTCTGGATTCTGGATTAATCCAAGGAAAAGTTAAGAAGCAAATATGCATGTTTTTAAAAACTGGGATCATACCCTTGTATTCAAAATTTGCATAAGGTACCTAAAAGTATACATTTATTTGGAATTAAGATTTTTTTATTATCGGGGCAATTTTTTGGGGGATTTGAGATTATTGTTTTGAAATCAGGACCTTTTTGGAATTATTAGTAGTAAATGTCATTGGTTTGCAATTGGTAATTACACTTTTGGATCTGGATCGTTTTTTTTGGAATTAATAGGGGCAAATGTAATTTATTTGGAATTGGGACTGCATTTATGGAATCTGGGTTTTTTCATGGAATTATTAGTGGCAAATATCATTGTTTTGGAATTGGGATTGCATTTTTTTAAATTCAAGATCATTTTTTTAGAATATTTAGGAGAATATCCAGTTCACAGTGTGATCTCATCAGTATAGCAAGGATGGGCTCCACTCCTGAATCCTGTGCATTATTGTTACTGAGGTCCAACTCTTTCTGGGAAAATTGATCCAGTTTCCAGTTTTTCACATGTTTTCTCTACAATTCCACAACATCAGAGTCTGTAAAACTGAGTCTGTAAAATGTTAAGATTGCATTTTCTGAGAATATGCAATTGGTAATTACACTTTTAGAATCTGGATCGTTTTTTGGAATTATTAGGGGCAAATGTAATTTATTTGGAATTGTGACTGCATTTATGGAATCTGGTTATTTTTTCATGGAATTAGTAGTGGCAAATATTGTTTGGATTTATTTAGGATTTATACATTTATACATTTTTGGAATATTTAGGAGAATATCCAGTTCCCAGTTTTTCCACATGTGTTTTTCCATATACAAGATGCCACAACATCAGTCTGCAGACAGACAACACAACTTCTTGAGCAGAAGTGTCAGGTGAGTTTGTAAAAAGTTTAGACCACATTTCTAAAAATATTATCTAAAAAAAATCCCCTTTTTTCACTGGCAAATATGAGAGAGCATGCCAAATATAAAATATTACCCAAATCAGTGGTTCGGACCACCTGACATCAGCAACACTATAAATGTATGAGGGGTTTGAGGCAAGCGCAGCCATGCCTTTCCTCTACCGTTGCGGTAGCTCCAGCTACAGCTACTTTCTGTTGCTTTCCATTTATATTATATATAACATATAATTAGATAGAAGAAAAATCACTGTCATATAAATAGATGTAGTTGGTGATCCTAAGACTCTACAGTCTTACACTTACCAGCTCCAACTGCTGAGAGTCTGAAACAGTCCAAATCCTGATATACCACATATACTCTTGATGTACCACAGTATGATATTTCTTCATATCTGCACCTCTAAAATAGTTTTAGTGGTGTAAAAACTTTAATCTCTTTTTCTGCACAGTGTAAAAGCTCTAGTTCTCCTCTAGGTTAGTAAGTATTCATGATGGACCGGCCAATAGAATTTCTCCAAACCTGCTTAGAAATATACCATGTTCTATCAGCCTCCATTGCAGGTTAAGAAAGCTGGTTCATCCTCCTGTAAAGGTCAATTCTGGAGGGTTTTAAGGTTTAAATTCCATGAGTGCTATTTTATAGTTTGATGTCTTCACTTTTATTCTACAGTAAAGCTTTAAGATAAACATGAGGAGAACTGGTTAGTTACTTCACTTGTTGGTTCCAAAGATAGGCTGAGTATGTGCTGAGTGCTGAGTATAACTGTTATATTATAATACATTAGGTCACTTCATGGGCTATGAAGAGTTACACTTTTTTTTTTGGTTATGAATATTTTTTAACTGTTACAAAGGCTTATGTCCAGTATTATGAAGCATAATAAAGACTCTATAGATCTTTATGAATGCACTTATAATGGATTATAGATATCTGATTTATAGAAAGTGTTACCGAATTCATTATAGTAATAGGAGCTAAGCAAAGTACAGTGAGATTTTTGATTTTTAATATAGTCCAAACAGAAAGTACTATAGTAATGTCTATGATCATGTGTAGTGCAGTTTAAGACTCCTTACCGTCTGTAAATGTGAGAAGTATTTCTCTGTATTTGTCCTTCTCTGTATGTGTCCTTCACAGGTCTGTCCACACCCGTTTACTTCCTGTTTACATATGGTTTACATATGTATTTCAACATGTCAGTCAGCATGTATGTAGACTAGAACTTTCCAGAGAGGAGAATTCAGCTCACTACACTAAAGGACATAATTCTGAGTTCTAGATATGTTCTCTATCAGTGATTATATTAATTCCATGAGCTCGATCCATGTTCCATCATGCCTGGTGACCTGTCTGTGTCGCTGCTTGCTTCTTTATTGTGACCTCTCAGTCAGGAACTGGACAGTTTAACACCACCCATGCCTTGACCACAATCAAGTGGTTAGGGACAGGAAGGATGTCTCTCTCTCTCTATCTTCAGTATGTCTTTAGGTACAGCAGTTATTGCCAGGCCTACTTAACCATCCTGCTCTGTAGTGTAAGTATTAGTCCAGTATGACTGTGCTGTGTGTCAGTTTCTTCTTGACATCAGAATTATTAAAAGTCAAATCAACTTGACATTATATGGAAACTGATTACACTGCCCATCTTGGGTTAACTCAACTTAAGGACTCTAGAGGTCACCTAACACAAACTTGTATTCAAGATATGGACAACAGTGGTTTAAGCAAGCAGTGTGTGACCGTTAGTGGTGAGGGTTTGTATTGCAACCAACTGACCACCCAGCCCACCCTTCCCCTACGCAGGCCCTGCAGTGCTTATCAGGCTTTCCTCCATTCAGTGTCTATACGATTTTCTTGTCCATATGTTCATGTTTCTCTCCTTTGACAGTGAGGATTCGCCTCCTTTAGTTTTCCTTTTGTTTTTGTGCAAAGTAAGAAGTTCAAGCCTCTAAATCTAGTTAAATACAAAACAGTCATCCATCACCAGTTCTAGCTATATATTCTACCCATCAAATGGTTCCTAGTGTGCTCATATCATTAGAACAGCATAGACACTCATGTTTTTAATGTTAATGTAGTCACTACTTCCCACTGGTAAACTTATTGGCGGTAAAAAAAATCTTAATTAATCTTGTAATTTTCCAATCCTCCATAAATGGTGCTGCGGCTATATTCTAGGACCTGAGGTATTGTAATAGCGGCTGCACCATTTTAAGTGGAACAGGAAAATACAAACAGGGAGCTGGTGAATACCTTCTTCCATCCACTGCCACCAGGAGCATGCTATGGTAGGATCTGCATGGCCAGTATGGCACGCTATGTGTCAATAAGGCCATCTCACTTCTCAAGGCCTTTGATTTAAACCCTGTCCAACTCCTCCAGCTGCTAGCTGCTGGAATTGCTTTTGAACTCTTCTCTGAGGTAGAGCACTTGTAAAGGATGCTACCAACACAAGAGCAGACAGAATGGAAGGCACACACAAGAAGACAACCTTCTACAGTCAGGTACAGCATTGAGGCCTGTTCTTGCTTATGTTACATGCACAGCTGAGCTTTAAACATGAATCATTTGCATGGCTTACGATGTCAAACCTACCCACAGAGTTTTATTGCTCTCATTTGATTTATCCTGGGGACAACTATTTCATCAATGATGAGTGTGTGTTCTGATAATAGATCTAAACCAGACTATACATTCTGGTGCAGCGCCATCTGCAGGAGCCTGAAGTTACTACCACACACGGTGACTCATTTCTACTTTCTAACCCAGTTTTCCAGGTGACTTCCAGTGTTCAGTCCCACCACATTTACACCAACGTGCCCTACTAAGAGACCTGTATTATGCTGGCTCACAGTAAGCTGTGTGTTTATTGGCTGAGATTCACAGTAGTTTATTTTGACTCACAGATGTTTTACAGACAAGCAAGTGGGCTTATGAAGTATATGGGCTCATTAGGGTTGTGTTCACTTCTATGACTGAGTTACATCTGATACCAAAACCACAACAAGGTGCTTAAGTCTTACCTCTGGTTCCACAGTGCTGTTCAGCGGGTTTCTGTTTAAGAGACATCATGAAGGCTGGTGTTATTTACATGTTAGTGTTAGATAGGGTACCACTTTAGAATTAGGCTAACCTTAAAAAGGATTTATAAAAATGTTTTTGTGTAGAAAAAGCAGAGCGCTTATGTAACAGTAATGATTGTTGGTTGAGTGTTGGTGTTTGAAGCTGGTTGTTGGTCACAGCTGAATGACTCACTCTGGTCAATGAGAGCAGCATCTGCTGAGTGCTGAACTGCGTGAAACATTTAATTTTGTTACCTAATGAGCCTAAAAGCAGAAAGTCTATTTTAGGGTTTTGGGTGCTTTTTTAATGCAGATATGTTGCTGACATCACACAGAGTGTTTGGATAAGTTTACCATGTCTCTATATCTAAACTGAAGCCTAGAAAACAGCTATGCACATTAGACCTCCCCACTGCAGGAAAAGCTCATAAAAAAGGATAATTCCTTTAATAAATAAAACATTTCTCTAATACAAGTTAAATTGAAATAAGTAAACATGTAACTGCTTACATTTTCTGGGGCCAGTCAGCATTCTCAGTGGTCCTCAATAGTCAAAACTGTAGGCAAATAAATAAATAATCAACATTTGCAGTTAAACTGAGACAGTGTCATATTCATGGCCAAACGTGATCACATATTGTGTGGGCAGTAATTATTAAACAATTATAAATAAAATTAGCATTAAATGACAGAGCCACAGTGAAATGGACAAATGGACAAACTTATGTGGATTGATGAAGAGTAACCTGAACAGCTGATATTTGTAGTGGTGCTACATATACTGTCAAAAACAAACAAATAAAATTAGTGCATGTAAACTCTGAAACATAGCTGTCTCACCTGAGCAATTCAAATTTACAGTTTTGATCATCACGTCTTTCATTCAGCAACTGCATTCCAGCATCCCCTGGGTTATTGCAACTCAGATCAAGTTCTTTAAGGTACAAGGGATTGGAGGTCAGGGCTAAGGCCAGAGAAAAAAAACCCTTCATCTGTGATCAAGCAGCCAGATAACCTGTAGGAAGAAGTACAGTCTTTACATAAATATTATGAGTCCTAAAAATATGATAAAGTTCTCAGAAACTAGCATATTGATTTAATTTTCCCCAATAAACAGAACACTCCACACCAGTACAGATATCTACCGCAATGTCTCCAGCTTACAATGTGGATCCTTAAGACCAGCAGAAAGCTTATTTACTCCAGAATCCTGGAGGTTGTTGTCACTGAGATCCAAGCACTGACAGTAACGTCTGCAACGCAAGCAGGTCATGAGGTGGTAATAACAGAGCTCTGAGTTCAATAAGGCCAGTTTGATACAGCACCTAAATGTTAACACACAGTGGATTACTCATTGGTGTTTGAAGTCACAGTACATCCTACCTTCTCAGCATTGCATTTCTACATACTTTCCACAGATAAACAGATCTTTTTTTCTCAGTATTTTACCAAAAATTTGAGGATTTTATTTTTGTAAAATGGTTTATAGCTATGTTTGCTCATCATAGACTTACTTGTTGTCCACATTAAAAACTTTTAGTATGTTTTGTTTTTCTTTGTTTTAGCAGTGAACTCTAAAGCATTTACATTTAAGGCATTTAGCAGACGCTCTTATCCGGAGCGACTTACAAACGTGATTAGTGTTCTTTTGGATAATATTCCAGCTAGTAGAGGAAGTTTAGAGCCTAAAACTCACCACGAGCTCAGACACTGTCCGAACAGGGGGCCAGTGCTGGTACCTAGAGAAAGGTCATTATAAGTGCAATACAAAAAGGTTATTAAATTGCTACACAATACACACAATTTACACATCTGCTAGAGCTCACTCAATTAAGTGCATTATGAAGAGATGGGTCTTCAGTCTGCGTTTGATAACCGCGAGAGACTCCGCTGTTCTGACGCTCAGTGGGAGTTCATTCCACCATCTGGGAGCCAGGACAGAGAGGAGTCTGGACGCTTGTCTTCCATGTGTCCTCAGCAATGGTGGTTCGAGACGAGCTGTACTTGTAGCACGAAGGGCTCGAGGTACAGCTCGACTCTTCACCATTGCCATAAGGTAGGGAGGCGCTGGTCCATTCTTGGCTTTGTAGGCCAGCATCAGAGTTTTAAATCTGATGCAAGCAACGACAGGAAGCCAATGAAGGGAGCGCAGCAGTGCAGTGACGTGGGTGAACTTTGGAAGATTGAAGATGAGACGGGCTGCAGCATTCTGAACAAGTTGCAAGGGCCTGATGGCCCGCAGAGGAAGACCAGCCAGGAGCGAGTTGCAGTAGTATAGCCTTGAAATGACCAGAGACTGGACAAGCAGCTGGGTGGCCTCCTGGGAGAGGAAGGGTCGTATCCTCCGGATGTTGTAGAGAAGGAATCTGCATGACCGAGTCAGGTTCGCTATGTGAGCTGAGAACGATAACTGGCCATCCAGAATCACTCCAAGACTTCTTGCATCCTCAGTCGAGGCGATTAACGAGTTCCCGAATGAGATGGCAAGATCACAGTGAGGACCTGTAGTGCTGGTGATGAACAGCAGCTCAGTCTTGCTGAGATTGTGCTTAAGGTGGTGAGCAGTCATCCATGAGCTGATGTCGGTCAGGCATGCTGAGATGCAGTTGCAGACCTGTGTTTCAGATGATGGGAAGGAAAGCATGAGTAAAGCATGTTCTGCTTAGCTGCAAAATCTAAATTAGGCTTGCACTACTTCTACATGTGGTTTTTAACTTCCTGTGGTTCGCCATTCACCCATGGCCTTTTTACAGTCAGTTAAAAGTGATCCATGAACAGCCTACATAGAAACTTGTCACTTGGTTTCAAATTGAATTTACTAAATAAATATACTTTGTCAGTGTATGACCTTCAAATATAGGCCTTAGTAATTGCAGAGAACAATCTCCTGCCCAGAGTGTTTCCTGCCTTCATTTATCATTTAAGAAGTGGCTTAGATGATGAATGAATGATTTCCTACAGCAATCTTAAAATATGAAAAAGGCGTGTTGACTAGGTTTGCAGTCATTCACCTGTAAAAATATATACTGTATATTTGGATTGTTCAAAGAAATTATCCCAGCTATTGCTGACAGCAAATTAACCCTTTCATGTATCAGTACAAAACAGCACAATCAGAAACAATCATATCAACATTTTGATATTTTCTGAAAGATAGAGACAGAAACCGGAGACATTATGAGCTGAGCATGTAGCACAAAAACCTTATATAGTTATATAACCGCCTGTTCGTTACTGTCATCATTTCACAAACACAAACTTTTCATGCACCACAGTTCATTGACTTACCTGTTTATTTTGATGGGATCTGAATTGGCTTAATATCAGCTCTTCCTGACGAGTAATGTTCTTCTTTGTCTGCAGGCGTACAAGCTTTTTTTTGCAAGTTTGCAAGATTTAATATGAAGCCTCGACTGATGGTACAATTCGGTTTCTTACTAATGCACCCCTCCCACACTTCCTGTTGCCACTGACGCGTGAGCGCATGTACTCTGTACATCATCGCACTGTATTCATGGCAAGGGTAACAGTGTACAACCTCACACTCTCTGATGTTTCTAATATCATATATATTGATGTATTTATGACATCATAATATTAATAGTGCTGATGTTTGTAGTTCATGACTATAGTTAGAATTTGATATAGATACCAACAGCTAGAGCCTATCTCAGTGCTCATTGACCAAACGGCAGGAAACACCGTGAACAGGCTGCCAGTTTATTACAAGGCAAACACCCACACTCACACCTGGGGGTGCAATTTAGCATCAGTAGTTGAACAGACTGCATGTCCTTGGAATATGGGAGAAAACCGGCACACCCAGAAGAAACAGACACAGGGAGAACATGGAAAGAAAAACCCAAGTGCAGAACTGTAGAGCGTGCCACAAGTGTGTTAAGTCTGCCTTGATTGGAAGTGCTCCTGCGTTGCCCTCTGGTGGCCAGCACAGAGCCAGTCCTTACAAAAACTATAATGTATGAATTGGCAGATGGAAACAATGTCTAAGTCAATAGAGTCTCATTTTCAGTTAATAAACATGTTTTTTACTGATATGGATACTTACAGGTGTTTACAGTGTACTCTCTTGGTTGACATGTGGCAGTACAGTTAAATGAAGTGTGAGTTTTTTTGTATTTACCACTTTGTTACTCTGAATAATTATACAGATAACATATTGTATTATGTCTAGAATGAGCTTAATATCTAGAACCTGTTAAGTGTTTCAGTGCAGTTCAGAACTTAACAGTATGTTGCCTATATAACAATCCTTGTACTTTGGCGCTTGTACATCACACTGCACCTAGCTCATATCTAGAAAGTGTAAAACAAAGCCTTATCAGTTCAAAATACAACACATAATACAAACACTGAGCTAAAGCAATGTCTGTAACCATGTTCTCAACTGACTACAACTCACTGTTAGTTGGAAACTGAAACTGAAAGTGAATGATGCATATTTCAGGTCTGTAACCACTAGAGGGAGCACAAGACACTCTGCTCACCAACCACACCGGTAGAAAGTGATATATCCTTCTCATATTTCCTAGAACTGCTCACATTTCAAAGTATGTACTTCATAAGTGAGATTTAAAAGCTTTTATTTACAGAATGGTAACCAAAATTCTTTTAGTCATTTTAATGTTTAGTCATTTTAAGATTCAAAATTGGGAATGGGAAGTCAGAACTTTCCAGGTCATAAGCTCTTGCGTCCTAATTTAGAGTGTTCACATATCGTCATGAAACTGAATGTTTAGGATTAGGCTAGCAGTTGTTGAGGTTATTAACAGTAATCAATTCTGCTTGTAGCAAATGCATGAATGAGTTTCTCTGCACCACTCTGAGACAGAAAAGGCAGAACCTCAGTGATACAGTATTTCTTAAATGAAAAAATGCCACTTTAGTGACAGAGATGACATGCGTGATTAAACTGACCTCAGAGTCTAAACTGACGCCCAGATTTGCTACTTCAAGTTTTATATTAGTAGCTAAAGAACCAAGTTTGTAATAAAAAATGTTCTAGAAGTTCAAATTCTGTGACTCCACTGAGAAATATTTGACACATATTTAGAGTCTAGATTCTTCAAAGGAATGGAGATGTTTAACTGTGTGTCATCAGCACAGGTTGACATCATGTTTCCTGATGGCAACACCCAGAGGGAACATGTACAAAGAGAAAAGCAGAGGCCCTAAAACTGACCCCTGTGGTACTCCACAAGAAATACAATTTTTTGATGAATGATTTCCCGGTGAAACCAGGAACAGTCTGTCTGTTAAAGATGATTTAAACCAGTCTAAAACTGTACCAGAGAGGCCGACCCAGTGTTCAAGATAGTGGATTAGAATCTTGTGATTGACAGTATCTAAGGTCCAATAAGACTAGAATGATTCTGTACATTTGTCCTAAGCCTAGGATAATTGAAAACATAAACTAATGCTGTCTTAGTTATATGGTTAGAATGAAAGCCTGACTGAAACTGCTCATATAACTTGTTGGATATTAGATTAGCATTTAGTTGTTTCTTCTTTGGGCTCCTTCCTTTGGCCTGTCAGTGCACAGGACACAGGGTAGGTGCTCAAAGCACTGCTGTGGGCTGTTCTCATCCTCTGACTTAATGATATTCACCAGGATATCAGGCAACATCAGTAGATATCTGCAACATGACATGCTGTTCCTTGACACGTCGCAACAACTGTTACTTTTTCCCATTCTGTTGATAACTGTAGTTTATTTTGTAATATTGTAAACTACAAATCTTACACACTGATTGCATCATCTTGCATATTTGTTTCTTTTAACAAACAATTTATACTATATAATATTTATATACACAAGTTGCATACTTTTAAATATATGTAAATCATGCATGAATGTACACCCACAGATTGGACCAATAAAAAGAAAGAAATAAAAAAGGAGTAGTTGCAGAGGAACGGATATCGGCATGTTGTTTTTAGTGTTGTATTTTTCCCTGTAGGTCAGAACTAATAAATTAATGGTGAATATAGCTGTAATGCTAATCTTGTGTCTGAATAATAGGTGTGTGTTTTTGGGAGGTGTTTGTGTCTGTGAGGGAGATACAGAGTTTCTTTAGAACTTTGTTGGT
Organism: Prochilodus magdalenae; assembly: GCA_024036415.1. Lineage (NCBI taxonomy): Eukaryota > Metazoa > Chordata > Actinopteri > Characiformes > Prochilodontidae > Prochilodus > Prochilodus magdalenae. Next base: position 127,929 of record JAMWET010004414.1, read on the forward strand.
GTTGTGTCTGTGTATTGCTGTCTGTCATGTTTTACATATTTGCTGCTACGTCTAACAGATCAGTAGATTGGATCAGGCCACTGCCTTTCTGTCTAATACAGAACATATAGTGTAGACTATAGTGTCAGTTTACCGGTTTACAAAGCTCTGAAGTTTAAGGTGGTCATCAGATACAATCGTGGATCTCCCCATGGATGGATGCAACTCTAGCATTTGCCTATATTGTGCTCGTCTTGCTGTCCAGTGTCAACATGAGGAGAGGTTCTTCTTTTGAGTCTTAGCGAGGGTTCTTCCTCTTGCTCCAAGGGAAGTTTCCTTGCCACTATCACCCTATAGTATGTTCCATGAAGAGGTTCCTGTGAGTGTTGTTCCGATGGTTCTTACTCCTGCCCTAATGGAGTTTTCCTTGCCACTATCAGCCTATACCATGCATGCCCCTGTTGGTTCCTGTGAGGGTCTTTCCTTCTGCTCTATGGAAGTTTTCCTTGCCACTATTGCCCTGTACTGTGTATGCCTCCAGTGGTTTCTGTGAGAAGTTCTTCCTCTGAGGGGGTCTTTCTGTTCTTCAGGTCCCAGCAGGACATCTTCCTCTTATTCATCCACTGTGTCCTAAGCCAAGAGGTCAGCCATTTCCCATAGGGACAGTGTTATGTTTGCAGTTGTTTTTAATGCCAGCACACACCAAGTAAACTTTCTGCCACACAAGCGAGCGTTCTATCGTCTGCAGTGTCTTCACTCGACAGCAGACATTTAAATTAATACACATTTTTGTGTGTTCTTCTACTTTCTGGTTGGGCATCTGTATAGAAGGTGATGATGAGATCTCGTGGGGCCTGTGAAACCCATACTAAAGAAAATCTGAATGTTAAAATTGTAGATTGTTACTTTGTTATGAAACATCTTATGGAGTTTATTTCAGTTTCGGGGTTGCCGCAGATATTTACGCTTGCGTTTGGAAGTAATTTTATGGTTGTAATGAATTTGGGATGGTGCTAAAAATGTTTTCGAAGTTACTGTTGACTTTCAAGTGTAGCTGGACTGAAGATGGGTTTGGGGGCTGTCGTGGGCTGGAGGTCAGGAACCCAGCTTTTTGACCAGGGGTTGCCGGTTCAATTCCCTGACCCGGCAGGACACAACCAAAGTGCCCTCTTCCAAGGCACCTAGACCCAACAATTAGAGCCACAATATATTTAACTGGGAATCAAGAAACAAACGTGTGCAACTCAGAGAGCAAAAAACAAAACACCCCTTCTAAACTAAGTTAAACAAACAGTAATATTTTTCTCTGAAAGCCAGAACTAATACAGTAATGACAGAATATAGGAGTAATGCTAGTCATGTGTGTGAATACAGGATGAGTGTGTGTTTGTGAGGGAGAGAAGGAATTTCTTTTGAACTTTGTCTGTGTTGTGTCTGAGTATTGCTGTCTGTCCTGGTTTACATATGTAAAAGCTGCTGCTATGTGTAACAGATCAGTAGATTAGATCAAGCCACTGGCTCTCTGTCTAATACAGAACAGACTATAGTGTCGGTTTACTTGTTTACAAAGCTCTGAAGTTTTAGGAGGTCATCAGACAGTGGTCATTTCATTTACATATGTACAAGGTGACAGACAGCAATATACAGACAGGTTCACAGTTTTTCACAGAAGGGAGAAGACTAAATATTTAAAAATATATAGAAACAAGAATTTCATTTTATCCAAGAATAATGTGTCTCTCTTATGGGGGGTCTCTTTATAACCCCCATAAGATGCAAACACAAATAGCAAACGGTTCGAATTCTAATTTTATTTAATTTTTTATTTAATTTATTACCTACCTTACAAACCAACACTGCAGCCAACAGAACCTGAAGGTGACTACCAATGTGGTTAGCCGAGCATCTGTTCATAAAATACGCAAATTGATTTAATGAAAGATTTATGGCCATTACTTCCATATCACTCATGGACATCAAATACATCATCCATGTATTACAAGGCAAAGGCCCTCGGCAAACTGAACATAACCTTTTGTTTCTACAGCGAACTATAGCAGCAGGAAACGAACACATACATTCAAAACCACATCATTTGTGTATGGAAAGAAAAAATGACACGAAAAAAATAATAAACACTCCACCATTTCTTACCTGCTTGGTCTACAAACAAGAGCATCTCCACAGAGGACTACTAAAATGAACAGAATTACAATTGGTTCTTTGGCGTGTGAGTATTGTGGTTTTTCCTTTAGCCCTTTTTATAGTTTATAGCTTTCGAGTCTTATAATTAGAATATGTTATCTGCACTTACCCATATACTTATTTAAGCCATGTCTATTAGAGGGTTTAATATCAGGTGTGGAAATGCAATTAGTCCAATGTCTTGCTTTTGTTCACTATATAACTATAACTACTCAGTATGTGTTTGGTCTTGTGTATCATTTTGCCCAAATTAGAGCTCAGTTGGAGGAATCGAAGCTTGGTGCTAAATAAGTGGATGCAATGTGCTTCTAAAACAAGCTAATGATGTAATTGTAATTTTAGTACTTTGTGCAGCTTTAAAAGCATTTTGTCAGTGCTCAGGCTGCAGTCCTGGCAGGTCCTGTCACTGTAAAATAGGGTCGTCCACTTGTAGTAGTGGATTGTAGTTATTCTAGAAAAAGCTAAACTTGTGATTTTAGCGTTTGGAACATTGCTACTATTGCTGTCCATGCTTTTGCTTTTGTCTGGAAGAACAAGGGAAGTTTATTCTGTGGACACTTCTGATGGATTGTGCCATTAGGTCCACCCAGACTGCAGTCATAAGTTTTTCCACCTGTGACTCATGACATTTGAGTGATGCTACATCACAGCTATGAGGCAGCCTGGACCAGCCAGTTGAGTGATACTGTGTCGCAGCCAAAAGGTCTCCTACACAGGGCACCCTTTCAAAGCTACATCACAGCTACGTGGTTGTCTGGGGTGGGTGTTGGAATTATGCAAGGCAACTGTGTGGTTGTCTGGACTGGTGGTGTTTGGCTTCATGCATATTGCATATTGTGGCTGAGCTGTTTTTGCTACTAGATACTTCAGTTTCCATAATAGCACATGCTGCTCACATATGGCAGGGCAGAGATTTGACTGACTTGGGCTAAAGGTACTATCCTCTCACTGTGCTTTGTTTGCATCTCGAGTTTTTCATTATGACCCAATCTACTGCCAGTGTGTGTCTATAAACACTGAATGATTTGTGCCAAATTCTTTACACTCATTAGCAATAGGTTTGGCTGAACCAACTTACATCACTGCATACTTTTGGATTGTATTAATTAGCTTGAGCCCAGTATTCCCTTGTAAAACTACTCACTGTTCTGATTAAGGTGGTACTAACTTCAGGCTCCTGCAGATGGTGCTGCACAAGGATGATAGGGTTATAAATAACTGTGGGGTGCGAGTATTGGGATCCATAGGTTGGGATGAGGTGGTACAGTGCAGGGAATGTCTCGTTTCATGTGTGGAAAATGGCTCCGGAGCAGATGTTAATGATTGGCTAAAAGGAGTGACTGAGCATTTGGGCGTCCCAAAGACCATAGTGTGAAGGAAGTAGCTGAATCTGCAGGTGTATGGAAGCTTACGGTCATATGGGTCTACCAGCAGTGTCTAAAATCCCAGTCCACAGGGAATTCTCCTAGGAATTGTTCCAGTAAAGGCATCCACCAAATCTGGACCAACTGACCAATTCTTTGGTGCAAGAGTGTCTGAACACTGACATGGCCTAGACCCAGAAACTTGTAAAAGAAATTGCACTGTGATTATTCAGTAGACAATGGAGGCTTTTCTCCACGTATAGTGACTCTGTATCTTTCCAACAGGGGTCACTGTGGTTCTAATTTCTCGAGTTACACTAACTGATGCTGGTAAGTATAACACTATGATATTAAAGAAATTTAATGAAATTTTCCACTCTAGAGCAATTTACAATTTCTCTAGCTCAGCAAAAACACTGTCTGGAAACTGTTTGTTAGCTCGGATGTTGCTGAGAAACTTGATGAAACATTGATGTATTTTTCTTATTGTCATCAACCACAGCTGACCCTTGCAGCAACTACACTGCTCTGGACAATCCTTGGAGGGGCACCAATACCACCATCCAACTGGACATCTGCGACCGTCCATTCAACTGGACTGGCTGGTACCGGATGCTGTATTTTGGGTCCAACATCCGTATGCCAGAGAGCTGTGTTTCTGAATACAGATGTGGTACGGCTATCACTATGTGGATGAATGGTCTCCACCCTCAGACTGCAGATGGAATAGTCTCTCGTGGAATATGTGGAAGGCAAGGAGTTACCTGCTGTGCTGTATCTTACACAATCCGAGTCAAAGCGTGCCCAGGAAACTATTACGTCTATGAGTTTATCAGCCCTATTTGCACTGCTGCTTACTGTGCAGGTATGTGTAGAAGTGTGGTTTTAGGAGTGTTGCTAATAGCGTTAGCATTGCCGATTGCTCACATTTATGTTTGGTTTCATTATGTTGTTTTTTCCTAGATGTGAATACCATCACTCCGAACGTCGACCCGACAACTGCAACGGTTACGACAGTGTTTAGTAGGTTTCCTAAAGATCTATCAACATCCTAGCTGCCGAATTTGTTCTTAGTAAAATCCAGACGGCTGGCTTTCTGTTTTTCCCAGTATTGTATCAATGTGGCTAGCATAGCCAGTGCTTCTGCAAGGACTTTACCTTGGATGGCCACTTATATTACCCCAAAAGGAGGACATCATAAAAGAGGTTTGGGCATGATACTAGAACAGAAATAAAATCATAAACTAACCTGTATAACACACGATTGCTTTATTCACCTAATTGCGAGGAATGGATGACATTCGTGAGTCATACGGGAGCTTGCTAATTGACTAGCATGTCACATATCCTTCATAAATCAATGAAATGCAAGGCATGTCTTTTGATACAGATGTGAGCCAATGGCACACACAATATTGTTGGCGAGTGAACATGTTAAATAGTTCATCCTAAAAAAGAGTACTAATAGTCTGTCTAGGTATTGCACTGGAGGGAGGACTGGGAGTTGGAAAACAGACTGTCCGGCCTCAAATTGGACTTGTGGCCACTCTAGCTTTAGCTCCTTTTGGCTCGTTCCAGGCCAATTTGTTATAAACCCCCTAGCCTCCAGATAGATAGCAGACCTGCAGTTACAGAAGAGAATGTTGTGATGATTTTGACAAGCCACCTGTAGCGTTTGGTGAAGGTGGCATTTCCGGTAATGCACCATAACTCCTTAGTCCTTGTTCTCCATATTGGCAGCAAAGTTTCAAAATAGCAGCAGTTACAGTTGTCTAGGGCAGCTCTAGCAGAACACACATTACACAAACTGATTTGTGGTGAAGGAGATTTTCTATGACAGTGCCATTTTAAAGCCATGACCTGTTCAGTATGACCTGTTCTACTGCTGGGGTTTGTCTATTAAGGCTGCATGGCTCTAGGCTGGAGTTCATTGACCTGTTAGGAATGGGTGTGGCTAAAACACCTCATTCAGAGAAATATTTTTTATCTCTAATGACTGTCTCCACAGCTGGTGGTGTTGCCTCTGACCCCTGCAGTGACTACAGCGTTCTTGACGAAGAATGGAGAGTAATGTACGGTTTGCTCTACTCAATATACCGTGGTCACGATGACACAGTTGCTAAGTGGAGCGGCTGGTATCGGCTTTATCTTCAGGGGAATAGTGCTCAGATTCCTGAACCTGATTGGTGTGCGAGTTACTTGACCTGTGGTGGGTACACTCCACTTCTGCTTGGCGGAGCTCATCCACTACCTGAGGATGGCATCGTCACCCGGGACATTTATGGATCCTATGGTTACGTGATTGACAGCCAACTGTGCAATTCACGAAGATCATACCCAATCCAAGTCAAAGCCTGCCCAGGAGATTACTACGTCTACAAACTCGTCCAGCCAACTGTGGGTTTTCCGAGGCCTACGTACTGCGCAGGTAACATCAGTTAATCATGTAGCCGTATTTCCAGTTTGTATCTAAAGGCTAATTCTGCAGGCCTCAAAATGTCTTTGTAGACGGAACACTAGATGGAAGAAGATCTAGTACATTTCACAAGAGTAAAGGCTAATGAAGTAGTTTTCTATAATGTACATGTTTAGAAAGTCTGGCTTCTATCACTATTGTGAAAAATTCTCACCGGGTTTCTCTAGAATAGAACTACTAACATAAATACTGTAAGCTTAGAAAAGAAAAAAATTGTCTCCTTGCATCTTTACAAAAGGTAGTAGTAACCTTAGGTTTCTCAGGATGATGGTACTACAAATACCTATGGGGTGTGAGTGAAGGGATCCATAGATTGGGAAGAGGTGCTAAAGTGCAGGGAGTGTCTCGTTCCATGTGTGGAAAATGGCTCCAGAGCAGATGTTAATGACTGGCTAAAAGGAGTGACTGAATTTGGCCGTGGCAAAGACCATAGTGTGAAGGAAGTAGCTGATTTTGCAGGTGTATGGAAGCGTACGGTCATACGGGTCTACCAGCAGTGGATAAAATCCCAGTCTACAGGGAATTCTCCTCAGAATTGTGTCAGGGAAGGCATCCACCAAATCTGCACCAACTGCCCAGTTCTTTGATGTAGGAATGTCTGAACATTGATGTGGCTTACATCCAGAAACATGTATGTCCAGTACATGTGCCAAATCCAGTCACAGCTGTTGTTGGTGCTCATTTGCCCAGTGAATCTTACTTAAGTAGTTTTGATGCTGTAATATTTGTACTCAGGTTGCTTTAAATGAAAGTCAGTATTTTATGTAAGTATCAATACTTTTACTTGAGCACTGATTTAGGGTACTTTACCCACCTCTGGGCACTGATATAGACAATGTTCACAGTGGCATCAAGTGAGGGATAACCATAACACTGGCTGACTAGAGGACACTGAAGCCACAATCAGTGACAGATATGAATTTTTCATGGTTTCCATGAAGAAAGAATACAGTAAGACTGATACAGTCGGTGGACTTTTGGCTAGCCATCTCAAAAGATGTACAAACCGAATTCCAAAAAAGTTGGGACACTAAACAAATTGTAAATAAAAACTGAATGCAATGATGTGGAGGTGCCAACATCTAATATTTTATTCAGAATAGAACACAACTCACAGATCAAAAGTTTAAACTGAGAGAATGTATCATTTTAAGGGAAAAATATGTTGTTTCAAAATTTCATGGCGTCAACAAATCCCAAAAAAGTTGGGACAAGGCCATTTTTACCACTGTGTGGCATCCCCCCTTCTTCTTACAACACTCAACAGACGTCTGGGGACAGAGGAGACCAGTTTCTCAAGTTTAGGAATAGGAATGCTCTCCCACTCATGTCTAATACAGGCCTCTAACTGTTCAATCGTCTTGGGCCTTCTTTGTCGCACCTTCCTCTTTATGATGCGCCAAATGTTCTCTATAGGTGAAAGATCTGGACTGCAGGCTGGCCATTTCAGTACGCGAATCCTTCTCCTACGTAGCCATGATGTTGTGATTGCTGCAGAATGTGGTCTGGCATTATCTTGTTGAAAAATGCAGGGTCTTCCCTGAAAGAGATGACGTCTAGATGGGAGCATATGTTGTTCTAGAACCTGAACATAGTTCTCTGCATTAGTGGTGCCTTTCCAGACATGCAAGCTGCCCATGCCACAAGCACTCATGCAACCCCATACCATCAGTGATGCAGGCTTCTGAACGGAGCGTTGATAACAACTTGTGTTTTCCTTGTCCTCTCTGGTCCGGATGACATGGCGTCCCAGTGTTCCATAAAGAACTATAAAAAAAATTACGCACAGCGATTGTTCCAGATTCTCTAAATCTTTTGATGATTTTATGCATGGTTGATGATGATAACTTGCTATTTTACGCTGGGTAACACCATTCTGGTATTGCTGCACTATCTTTCTGCGCAACAATGGTGGAATTGGTGATCCTCTTACCATCTTGGCTTCAGAGAGACACTGACTCTTTTTATACCCAATCATGTTGTCAATTGACCTAATTAGTGTTATTTGGTCTTCCAGCTGTTCGTGATATGCTCAATTTCCTTTTTCCATCAACTTATTGCTACTTGTCCCAACTTTTTTGGGATTTGTTGACACCATGAAATTTTGAAACAACATATTTTTCCCTTAAAATGATACATTCTCTCAGTTTAAACTTTTGGTCTGTGATTTTTGTTCTATTCTGAATAAAATATTAGATGTTGGCACCTCCACATCATTGCATTCAGTTTTTATTCACAATTTGTTTAGTGTCCCAACTTTTTTGGAATCCTGTTTGTAGAATATTATCGCTGTGCATTGAAAAACATGTATCTCCACAACAATGGCCCAAACCAGCTTGAAAAGATGCCTGGTTTCATTGACTTACATTAAAGTTAAATGAGGTTTTTGGCCCTTCCCATAAAATAACCATATTGGAGATACTTGTTTTGCTTGGCACAGCAACGATATGCACCAGTTAGACATAGCGTAACTACCACCATGTTTGTGATTACCATAATTAATCCCATATATGAACGCTAAGCGATGTTGAAACTGTAGCCATTAGCTGTAGTCACAATGCTAATAATACATACTACACTACTGTACATATTCTCCTCTGTCTATCACAGTTGCTTTGAACACTCCCAGCATTGATCCCTGCAATAGCTACACTTCTCTGGACCAAACTTGGAGAGGAACTAATGCAACTGCAGGGACCAACTGTGATCTGTCCTTCAACGGGACTGACTGGTACCGGCTGATGTATAAAGGGATGAACATCCGTATGCCAGAGACCTGTGTTGCTTCATCCAAATGCGGTACTGCAACCTCTCTGTGGCTGAACGGATCTCACCCTCAGATAGAGAATGGAATAGTCGTCCTCCGAGTCTGTGGGAAATCAGGAACTGACTGCTGTTACTACAGATCCACCCCAGTTCGAGTCAAAGCTTGTCCAGGAAACTACTACGTGTATCAGTTATTTAGTACAACTTTCTGTGATGCAGCCTACTGTGCAGGTGCTCTGACTGATTCAGATTTATTTACTGTTTGACTACGAACACTACTGATTTCACCAGGCTTACATCTTTGTTTAATACTCCTCAGATGTGACCACTATAACACCAATCTCTACAACGACAGTAGCCAGCAGTACTCAATCGACCACAAGCACAAACCTATACATGACAAGTAAGTGGCCAGGGGAGCCGCAATTATTAACCCAATTACTGCCATTTTTGTTTTTTATAAAGTTTCAAATCCATCATTTCATCATTATATATTGTTTGTAATCTGGATTTTTTTTTTTTTAAGTTTATCAGACTTGCATATTTATTTCATGCACCCTTTTAGATGCAACCACCATAACGCCTACAACAGTAGCCAGTAGTACTCAGTCAACCACTAGCACAGAACAGTACATGACAAGTAAGTTACCAGGGCATCCTCAGTTAACACACAAATTACTGCCATTTTCATTATTCATCATTATTCAGTACATTTACATTTATCAGTCTGGCATGTTTGTTTATGGTATCTCCTTAGAAGTGACCACCATATCGGCAGTCTCTACATCAACAGTAGCGAGTAGTACTGAAGTGAACACAAGCACAGAACTGTACATGACAAGTTACCAGGGTATCCTCAGTTAATACCCCAACTACTGCCATTTTTTATTTCAATACAGGTTTAAAATCCCTGTTTAATAATTATTCAGTATTAGTCATTTGTGTTATTAGCTTCATACTGAACTTATTTGTTGTGTTAGTAGCATTTATCAGACTTGCACATTTATTTTATTCACCCTTCTAGATACAACCACCATAACACCTACAACAACAGTAACCAGCAGTACTGAACTGCCCACTAGCACAGAACTGTACATGACAAGTAAGTTACCATGGCATCCACAGTTAATACACCAATTACTACTACTTTTTAATACAGGTTTAAAACCACTGTTTAATAATTATTCTGTATTAGGCCTTTGTGTTATTAGCTTTATACTGAACTTATTTGGTGTGTTAGTAGCGTTTATCAGGTTTACATGTTTGTTTCATGCTCCCTTTCAGATGCGACTACCACTACGTCCATCAGCACAACAGCACTGGCCATTAGCACTGAGATGAATGCAACAAGTAGGTCTACCAAAATATGCATAATAATCATATCTTTGAATATTTTATGAAATACACTCAAAAACATAATTGTACTAATAGTAGGACTCAGATCAAGCATCAGCCAACAGGAATAAAACTTTGTGTGTATGTTTGACATCATGAGAGATGCAAAAGATTCAAGTTTCATGCCCCGCTGTGCCTGACATAAGCAAGGAAGTGCCTTGGGTCAAGCTAATTAATACAATCCAAGACTGTACCTGACCAATCCAACGGCCACAGTTACGGACATTCAGCAAGCGGTGATGTCCTCCATGAGTTATCCTGTTAGTGCAGCACCATTGGCAGACATCTGCACCACGCAGGACTACATGCACACTACATGTCCTTAATACCACGTCACCGTCACCAAAGACTACAATGGTGTCGTACCAGACTGTCATGGAGTGACTCGGAATGGCAACGGGTCATCTTCAGCGACGCTTTAGTCTTGGTGTAGACGCCCAACGGATCCGTGTGTGGAGGCACCGTGGTCAGCACCAAGATGAACTTTTTGTTGTCACACGTCACACATGTTTAAAAGGGCTGGTGTCACTCCACCTCCACCTCTACAGCACCATCTGCAGGAACTGTGTGAGGATATTCAAGCTGCATGGGATGGATTATCACAGGACTCCATTAGGAACCTCTACAGCTCCATAGCGAGACGTCTGGCGTGTTGGGTTAGCGAACACGGCGGCCCGACGCCATACTGAGAGACAGACTTCTGTATGTGTAGCTCAATAAATATTGATCATATCAGTCTAAATTTATCATCAGTTATTGATCCTGGTCACCTTTATCTTCCTTCCCAACCGCACCGCAATCCCACACCTCCTTCTGGGTGCAGATGTTCTTTTAATGATGAGTGTATATTAATATTGTAGTAAATATAGCAGGCAATATTTTATATCCACTCCAGTAAACATATGCAATGTTGATTACATCATCATTACCAAACCAGTCATACATCACATGATTCCACTTTTTTTAAGATTTAGGGGGTATTTAAACATTATTTGTTGCCATTTTTGTTTTTTTTATGTAGGTTCCAAAGTTTTGTTAGTGCTTTGTTCAAAACCACTATTTCCTAATGCTTCAGTGTTGTTCTTTTACATCTGTTTCGCCATGTCTTATATATTAATAATATATGGCTCCTACTTTCTCCTAATGCATGCGGCTCACACATCATAAATTTTACACTTGTCCTGTACTAAAATTACTTCAACCCACCTCCGCATGTATAACTTATCCCATCCAAATTGGCTTAAGACAAAGTGTTGAGTACCTGCACAGTAAGTTCTAAAGTACTAAAAGCAGCTTACTGTGCAGGTGCTCTGACTGATTCATATTTATGTAGTGTTTGAATATGAACACTACTGATTTCACCGGGCTTACATCTTTGTTTTATGCCCTCTCCTCAGATGTGACCACTATAACACCGACCTCTACACTCACAGTAGCCAATAGTACTCAGTTGACTACGAGCACAGAACTGTACATGACAAGTAAGAGACCAGGGGATTAATACACCAGTTATTGCCAAATTACTGCCATATTTAATTTCTATATAGTTTCAAATCCATAATTTCATCATTATTCAGTATTAGTCTAATAATTTGTATCATTAACTTCATACTGAGATTATTTAGTGGGTTAGTAGCATTTATCAGACTTGCATATTTTATTCACCCTTTTAGACGCGACCACGATAACGCCTACAACAACTGTAGCCAGTAGTACTCAGTCAACCACTAGCACAGAACTGTACATGACAAGTAAGTTACCAGGGTATCCTCAGTTAATACACCAATTACTGCCATTTTCATCATTTATTATTATTCAGTGTTAGTCATGTGTTTTATAAGCTTCATACTGAACTTATTTGGTGTGTTAATATCATTTATCAGGTTTAAATGTTGGCCTCTCTTTAGATACGACCACCATAACACCCACAACAACAGTAGCCAGTAGTACTGACCTGACCACGAGTACTGAATTGTACACAAGTAAGATACCAGGGCATCCTCAATTAATACACCAATTACATTTAGCTGACGCTCTTATCCAGAGCGACTTCAGGTCTTGTTTCAAACCCAGTTCATTTACTCCGAAAACACAAAATCACATGGGGCCTAATTATTTTGACCATCTCAGTTTTCACCAGATTTTTCATAAAGAAATCTTGAATATTTTATAGTACAAAGTGTACCAAAATCGAGCCATATGGTGATTTAATAATTTAATATTTTAAAGTTTAAGAATATTGCAAAGATTGGCCAGTATTTTAGGGGAATATTTAAAAGTTCCTAGGGGGCTTATCATTTTGACCTAAACTGAACTGTTCTTTTAATGATGAGTGTATATTAATTTTGTAGGAAACATAGCAGGTAATATATCAACTTCAGTAAACATATGAAATGTTGATTACATCATCATCACCATACCAATCATATATTACATAATCCCAATTTTAAAAAAAAAGATTTAGGGGGGTATTAATATATTATTTGTTGCCAGTCTTGCTTGTTTTTTATGTAGGTTCTAAAGGTTTATTATGTGGCTCCCACTTCCTCCTAACACATGCAAATCACACTTCATAAATTTTATACTTGTCCTGTACTAAAATTACATTACTGCACGTCCCCATGTATAACTTATATTTAAATCTTCATGTAACAAAGTGCTAAAGTGAGAAAGTATAATTAATTATGACATGTGTTTCTGGAGTCTTGAATGTATAACCATTATTCATAATCACTGCATATAATTTAAGTCTCTAATCAGATTTGCTGATTCTCAAAGGCAACATTAACTGTAAGAATCTGATTCTAAAGTCTGTTCTCTTATTGATTCATGTCTTCCAGATCCAAATATCATAGAGTTTCCAGAATGCAAGGTTTGTGGTGCTTCAGTTACATGTTATGCTTGATAATTAAAATTTCTAAAGAAAATTATTATATTGTTTATAATGTCTATATATATATATACACACAAGTCCCCATAACAGTTACATCTTATGAAATATAGAACTTTATGAATTCTTGTCTTAGATTTTCACAATGGAATGTGCTGACATCCTATTTAGCCGGATTGGGAATATCACTGCTGAAGTGCTCTCACCACAGGTAAGTACTGTACCAAAATAGAACAATAACCTAATACTAAAAGTAAAGTCCTGTATCGTTGGTATGCATTATGTTAATGTCTGTAAATCTCTCTCTGGTTCCTGATCAGGTCGTAACAGAGCTTTTAGATATGGTGGTTAACACCCAGGAGCAGATTCTGAATGTTGAAGCATTAAACACAGACACTCTTGTATCTTATGGGAACACGGTGCTGAATAGAACTGAGAAGCTGATGTCTTTGCTGGTGAAGCCAACAGATACCAACTACTCAGTTAACATCTCTCTAAATGGTTTAGGTAAATGGATTCATGATTAAATATGCCATTGGTGCCTCTACACTCACTATTCTCACCCCTGTTTGTTTTAGCCTGACCATAATAGTACCAAAGCAACTTTTATTGATGTCAAAGACCGACTATGCAGTTTGGCATGTGGTTTATGCATATGTTTTTTTTTTTTCCTCAGATGTTCAAGTAATGGCAGTTGGACCAAATGCCTCCTTGACAGATCCCCTTCAACTCAGAGTCAACAGAGCACAAATGGAAATTTACCTTTCTCAGATTTCCATGAATAACAATGGTATGGGAGCACTCTTTGCCTGTTTGGCTGTTGTTGAATTGGTGTTTATTCTTCCAATGCAGGACCACTACAAGAGATACATGCCCATTAGGAACTGAATTGTTAATTAATTAAAATCAAAGATGAAAAAAGTTCAATACAGGCTAGTTGCTCAGTTAAAGTTGCAGTAGGAAAAGCAAAAAAAAATGTTTGAAATGATATAAGTGGAGGTAGAATGAGAGTAAACATTAGTGGGAGACTGGTTAGGAGTGATGAGCGTTTCTTAAGATAGGGATGGAAATCACAACCTTCTGGTGATATGTTGCCCCTAATTTTTTGGAGTATAAATTCAACAGGTTGCATCTACTTCTATCACATTTCATTGATTATATACTAAAACTATACATAACATCTCTATCTTCATAACATATCTATTAACAACTCTTGAAACCTCAGCAATAATCAGTTCCCCTGAGTAATCTCTTCTTGTAACAGTAATACAGCTTTTGTTGCTGTGCTTTAGGATCAGCAGCTGTGGCCTTCATGAGTTTCACCAACATGGCAGGCATGCTAAAACCCAGTCTCTTCAGAGCAGCTACCAACACAGAGAAGATGATGATGTCTGATGTGGTGTCGGCCACGCTGCCAAAAACTGCCAACACACAGCTCGGCAAACCAGTCAAGTTCACTTTGAAACACCTTGCAGTGAGTTTCCTGATGTCTTTGCATTGAGTTGCATTGATAGAGTGGGTTCTTCAAACTTTGTGACCAAGTTCTGTTAACTAGTCCTGCAATGTCCTGCAACTTCTTGCACCTTTGAAATTTCAGCATTTGGGTCTAAACATTTTTAACAGTACATGGTTCTTCCATTCGGGTTACAAAATGTTCCTCCCACTTTTCAAAGATTAGTGAACTAATGCTAAAACTTTGACTGAAATAAATTCTATAGTCAGATGTGACATTTTAGGCAACAAATTCTTAAGGTGGGTTTGATGTAAAAAGAATAGCAGGGGATGTTCAATTAAACAAACAATACATACCTAATCTATATACAAAAAGGGGTTAAATAATCACAGAATCAAGCTTTTGATATGGCCATCTAAGTCTACTGATCTATACCCCCCAAAAAGGTGTGAGTTGAGAATACAAATAGGAGGATGTAGAATTTTGGAGGGTCCATAGAGAGTCTATACTGAAATGCGGCCTGAGAGTCTGTGTTGTTCTATGACATCATATATCATGAGAAGACTTTTTACTAATGTTTAATGAACAGAACACTATTTTCAACACTTTTTCATTATAATGTCTTGAAATGTTAAAAGATTTTATTCTTTTATATTATAGTGCAACCTAAATAACCACATATTGTTGCTGTCCAAAGAAAAACATGTATCTCCATTTTTGTTGATTTTTATTTTTACATCTCATTTGATCACATGATGATTTGAGCACATGCTGTTTACACTGTGTGTGAATTTCATAAAGAATGGACCAATAGAAATGTCCCAAAACTGCTTGGAAAGATGTCTGGCTTCCATTGACTTCCATTCAAATGAAATTAAGTTTTTGGCCTCTCCTGTAAAGTTGCCATTTTGGAGATACCTGTTTTTCTTTGGACAGTGACGATATACATTTTGTCATGACTTTTTTTTTTTACCTCTATTAACTAAGGTTCCCAATGATTATTGATCTGTCTGTATATTAAGTCTGAATATGAATATCAAGTATCAAAGACATGATCATCTCTCTTCTCGTTTCTCTAGGAAATTCACCCTAGTAGTGTCATATACTGTGTGTACTGGAATGACACTAAATGGGTGGTAGATGGATGTGAACGTCTCCAGACCAACCTCAGCCACACTGTGTGCTCCTGTATTCACCTGTCAACCTTTGCTTTAATCATGCAGATAAACCCACCCACAGGAGACAATGTAAGATCAAGCAAAGATGGATAGTGGTGCAAATGTTTAAACTTTGGAGTTGTAGTTGGAAGATCTAGAGTTTTGTCAAATTTGGCCTCACTCTCTCTGGGTGGGTGGTATTGCCTGTTAGTGTTCTCATCCAAGCATGTTTTGTGATGTTGAGCCAACATCATAGTTTAAAACTTTGTAGTGACTGGCTTTAGATAGCTTACTGACATTGCATGGAAGGTTGGAGAGCTGCAAAGTGGAAACCCATTAAGATTATTACGATTATCAATTGGTCAATGAATCAGGTGTGCTGAACCAGACACTAAGAAGCAAACCTCCAACCTTCCTTAAAAAACAACAGAACATGCAAAAGGAACGGGCATATTATGCAAAACATGTATCTACATCTTGGTTGATTTGTACTTTTGTGCATTGTTTGAACACAGCAGCTGCTGTTTGCTCTGTGTGAACAATCATATGATGTATAGACGAACATACATGGCACAACACTGCTTGGGAAAAAGTCTGGTTTCATTAAAGTAACATGAGATTTTTGCCCTCTCCTGTAAAGTTGACATGTTGGAGATACTTTTTTTTTCAGCAATGATATGTTAAACAGGATCTTGGTTACATTTGTACTTTATCTGGGTTCAGGAGAAGCATAGACATGGATCTCACATTATTTTTATTATTTATTTTTAATTTTGGTCAATTAAGTTTTTCCAAGATGCTTAAAAATGAATGTTTTTACAAGTGTTAATGTTGTTACAGCTTAATTAAGAGCTTATTAGGCTTGTTTATTTTATCTATCCATAGCTAAATACTAGTGCAAAACAATTTCTGTCTTGTTCCCAATAATGGTTCTCCTAAACAAATAGAAAGCTTAAATTTTTTCTCATTTGAAGAAATTCCTAATTTGTTATAGACTTTTAGAGATAATTGATCCAGATGTTGAGATACTAACTTCATAAGTTCTTCTATTGATTTCCAGAGTGATCCTGTATTGGACCTGCTTAACACGATGGCTGTGGCAGTGGGCCTGGTGTTCCTGAGCTTGGCTCTGTTGACCTTTGCTCTTTGTCGTCGAAACCTGAGAGTTAACATCGCTCCTCTGATAAACCTGTGTATCAGTCTGTTCCTGGCTCACTTCCTCTTCCTGCTCACACAGGGGTTCCTGCAGCACATACAGACTGATCAGGTGGGAACGAGTACATTCTGTTGAACCTCATCAGCTGAGTTTAACAGCTGTGTAATAACAATTAGTCTAACTTATACCAAGCCTTTCTCAAATCCATGAACACTTACAGCTAGAATAGTCCTAAAGGAAGAGCAGAGTGATTGTGCAGCTTAAGTTGCTAGCCTGTTGCTAATGTGTACTAAAATGAATGGGAGTCTATGGGAGGAACGATGGCTGAATAAACAACACACAGAGGAGTGTGAGTCAGTATTACTATGGTTTAGTGTTTGGGGATCTGCCCTGAGTGAGTACATG
This sequence comes from Prochilodus magdalenae, assembly GCA_024036415.1. Lineage (NCBI taxonomy): Eukaryota > Metazoa > Chordata > Actinopteri > Characiformes > Prochilodontidae > Prochilodus > Prochilodus magdalenae. Next base: position 145,175 of record JAMWET010004414.1, read on the forward strand.
CAGTTTGGTGGATGTAGGGTAAAAGTGACAATAAGGAGGTGAAAATGAATGGGAATCTATGAATGCACCAATGATGGGGAAACAAAGAAAAACAGATAAGGGTGGGTTGGATGAACATTGGAGCTGTACTTGGTGGTCTGCATGTGAAGTAGTGTCTGTCAGTCAAGTAGAAGTACAGTGGATGGTATACACTTTTCCACTCCATTCATTCCTATTAGGAAAATGTTTGGAATTCATCAAGTTTTTATGGAGACTTTCTTGAAGTTGGATCACGAAGCTGTATACCAGAACACTGTTCTCGAATCAGATTTGAAACAACAGTAGTGTTGCGCATAGCACTATTTACAAAAGAACTAGAAACCAACAGGGCTCAGGATAGATCAGTACAGTCTATAGTGGTGTAGTCATGTTCTGGTAGTCCAGTGGGCTAATGGAGCCCAGTGTGTATGTGCTGGGGTGATCAGGGCTAGATCAGTACAGTCTATAGTGGTGTAGTCATGTTCTGGTAGTCCAGTGGGCTAATGGAGCCCAGTGTGTATGTGCTGGGTGATCAGGGCTGGATCAGTACAGTCTATAGCAGTGTAGTCATGTTCTGGTAGTCCAGTGGGCTAGTGGAGCCCAGTGTGTATGGGCTGAGGTGATCAGGACTAGATCAGTACAGTCTATAGTGGTGTAGTCGTGTTCTGGTAGTCCAGTGGGCTAGTGGAGCCCAGTGTGTATGGGCTGAGGTGATCAGGACTAGATCAGTGCAGTCTATAGCAGTGTAGTCATGTTCTGGTAGTCCAGTGGGCTAGTGGAGCCCAGTGTGTATGGGTTGGGGTGATCAGGTCTAGATCAGTGCAGTCTATAGTGGTGTAGTCATGTTCTGGTAGTCCAGTGGGCGAGTGGAGCCCAGTGTGTAGGGCTGTTTTAGTACTTTCAGCAGACACACCCACATTATGATTTTTAAACCTAATTTTAAAATTAATGTTTTTATTATTATTATTATTATTATTATTGCATTTAATACACTTTAGAATTATCCAGTCCCTTATTTCTCTATTGGCTCAACAACATTGTAGATGAGAGTCTCGCTCAGTGTGCTCTGAGTTTATATACAGGTTGACTGAGTGAGTGATTGATATAATGTCATTGGATGCTAAAAGCAGTTTTTAGTATTTAGATCTCTCTGTGTCTCTCCCTCTCTCTCTTTCATCTATCTCTCTCTCTCTCTGTAGGTGGTGTGTGCAGTGCTGGCAGGTGTCCTGCACTTCCTCTTTCTCTCTGCTTTTGTGTGGATGTTTATTGAAGCCGTGCTGCTCTTCATTTCGGTGAAGAACCTCACAAAGATCAGATCAAAGCAGAAGGAGGTGCTCAGCTGGAAATACATGACTGTGATTGGATATATAATTCCTCTGACTGTAGTGGGTGTGTCCGCCGGTCTGTTTCCTGATGGATATGGAAGTAAACAGTGAGTGTGGGGAGTGGGTGTGGCTTTATCAGATATACTGGAGATATTTTAATAATTGCGGTTGGGTAATTTCATGTCTAAAGTGTCTGAATTATGTATATATATTGATTAATGTGCATGTAATTGTTTTAATGTGTCCAATTCAAACCGCTAGAACCATAGAGAAGGTTGTGTTCTGTGTTTGTAGGTGCTGGATTAGGACAGACAGGAGCTTTGTGTGGAGTTTTCTGGGTCCTGTGTGCTTCATTCTCATAGTACGTTCTGTTATACCTGTCCTACAGTATGTTCTGGCTACTAGAACCCTGTTCTAGTAGTATACTAAATGAACACCAACATAAGCTGTTTGTTCCCGGCTTCTGTGTGTTATATTTCAATTGCTTATGTGTAAAACTTAAAAACAGCTATATATTCATCACACACTCGTTTTTTTATGATCAGGACATTGAAAGTTATGTGTAAGATATTAACACATTATTAAATATATACTGTAAGGTTATTTATATTAACTAGAACATTAAAAACTGTGACAGATTCTTAACATCAGCTTAATAACATCAACAAATCCTCAAAACTCTGAAGAATCAAACTCTACTATCTAAGCAAACAGGAATTGTCCACCTTCCACTTTCAAGAGTTGTCCTGCAGTGCTCACCAAAAACAAGTTCTCTTACTCAATTGTGAGTTACTACACATATTACAGGCTACAGTTCGCTAGCTAAATGCTCGAGATCATCTATTTCACTCCCATATTGTCCAGCCTACTGTACTTGAGCCTCATTCTTTTTGTGCTGACCTAGGTCAATGCCCAGCACTTTGCCTGGAGCTTTGTTAGTACCCTGCCTCACATTACAGGTCACTGGTCTTCTTCAGACAGTGCCTGATTTGTTAATTTCAGCTAAGCTAATGATGGTTTTGGCTATGCAGTTCTTTGGGTAGCCAAGCACACCAAACTTGAAGACCTTGTGAGGTAAATGGATTGTGTCAGAGTGGCCATGTATAGTAGAGGTTTATGAAGCTACAGGCCACTTGTTCTCCACTAGCTTATGTTAGTTAAGTAAAGGTAAAATGTAAACATTGCTATTATTTATATATATAACAATACAGTATCTAAATCAGAGAGTAAGCAATAAGAGACTGCCTGTTCAGTATGGCCTAACACTGACTTATTCCGCAATAAATCTTAAATCATTTTAATTTGGTCCCTTTTTATACTTTTACAG